>PVJO010024822.1:0-23746 GCA_004026905.1 Hystrix cristata
AAAAAAAAAAAAAAAAAGAAAACCTGGACAAATTATTTTTCTACACTAAATTATATAGCCACATGGATTTTCTTCTCTAGTGTGTAAATTTGGTGGAGTATACTGAATGATTTTCAAATATTGAACCAGCTTTGGATCCTTGGAAAAATTCTACTTTGTCATGGTGCATAATTCTTTTTATGCATTTCTGAATTCTATTTGCTAATATTTTTGACATAAAAATTATAAATATTTCTGAGGTACTCTGTGATGTTTTTATAATTACCTGCATTGTGTAATGGTCAAATCAGGGTAATCGTATCTATCTCCTCAAACATTTACCACTTCCTTGTAGTAAAAACTTTAGGAATCCTTTCTTCTAGCTTTTATTTGGAAATATACAGTACATTATCATTATTTATAATTACCCTACTGTGCAACAGACCACCAGAATTTATTTTGTCTGTCTAACTGTAGCTTAGTACGTGTTAACCTACATTCCCCACCTCTCCCTTACTCCTCCCTCCTCTCCCCGGCCCCTGGTAGCCACTATTATACCTTTGCTGATACTCTGTTAAGGACTTTTCCATCTATCTGTGGTCAGGTGTATTTATCTGTAGTTTCCATTTTCTTATAGCCTTTATATAGTTTTAGCATCTGGGTGATACTAGCTTTACAGAATGACTTGGGAAGTGTTCTGTTTCTTTCCATTTGTGGAAAAGTGTGTCTAGAATTGATTTTTTTTTTTTTAAACATTTGGTAGAATTCTCCTGTGATACTGTTTGGGCTAGGAGATTTGGGGGCCAGAGTAGGATGATACATTTTAAATCCAGTTTCCTAAATATTTTATATTGAGTGAGTCATGGTAGCTTGTGTTTTTAGAGAAGGTGGTCCATTTTGTCTAAGCCATAAGTTTTTGTTTTGTTTTGTTGGTTTTTTGAAACAGAGTCTTGCTGTGTAGTTCAGGCTAGCTTTGAACTATGTAGCCCAGGCTGACCTCGAACTCATGGTGATCCTCCTGCTTCAGCCTCCCGAAAGCTGGGATTACAGACCTGTACTACCACACCTGGCTTAAATAATCATTTTTATGTGTTTAGAAACAGTCACATTATTCTGTCATCAAGACCTTTTTTCCATTGGTTTTCCCTATTTTGTTTTCAATTTTATTTATCTCTAGTCTTTATTATTTCCTTTTGCTTTGGGAGTATTTACTGATCTTTTACTGGTCACATAGATTTTTTGAGGTATCTTCCTTCTTAACTAATGTATGCATTTAGTGCTATAAATTTCTCTCTCAGAACTACTTTACCATGCCACTCTGAATGTGCCAGATCTTGTCTGATCTTGGAAGCTAAGCAGGGTCAAGCCTGGTTAGTACTTGGATGAGAGAACTACTTCACCTGTAGCCCACAGATTTTGATATGTTCTATTTTCATGTTCATTGAAGTCCACGTATTTTTAATTCCCCTCCAAAGTTCTTTTTTAACCCATGGATTATTTACAAGTGTGTCTCTTAACTTCTGAGTAGTTACTGATTTCTAGTTTACTTTTATTATGGTCACAAAATGAACTCTGTATTATTTCAGTTCTTTGTATTTGCTGAGATTTTTTTTTTTTATGGCTCTTGAAAAGAATGCATATTCTGCTGTTGCTGGGTGTCCTGTGCATGCCCACTGGATCTTGTTGGCTGACGGTGGTATTGAGTTCCTCTGTTCCAGCTTTCCCGAGATTCTGCCTGGTCATTCTATCAGTTGTTGAGAAAGAGGGATATTGAAATCTCTAACTATAATTGTGCATGTGTCTACTTCTCCTTTTGGTTCTATCAGTTTTTTTATATTTTCAGCAGTTGTGCTGTTTGCTGCGTACACATTCAGGATGGCTATGTTTTCTTGATGGATTAACCTTTTTTGTCATTAATATTAATGACCATCTCTTTTTCTTTGCTCTGAATTCTACCTTATCTGATATTTGATTAGTGTTTGCATAATATATATTTTCCTTTTATGTTGTTTTACTTTCAACATGTCTCTGTCATATTTAAAGTGAGTCTCTCCTAAACTTGAACAGATGAGTCATCCCAGAGGATACAGAAATGGCAAATACATCAAAAGAGGATCAACAGTGTCAGCCATTAGCATAGTGCAAATTAAAACCTCAATGAGATATCTCTACATACTGTTACGATGACTAAAGTACTGTTAAAAAAATACTGAAAATGTAGGGGCTGGGGATTTAGCTCAGTGATTAGAGTGCTTGCCCTGCAAGCACAAGGGCCTGAGTTCGATCCCCAGCACCACAAAAAAAAAAAATAAAACCAAAACAAAACAAACAAACAAAAAAAAAAAAACTGAAAATGTGTCAGTGATTTGGGGAAAACTAGAACTCTCATATACTGCTGGTTTGAATGCTAAACAGTACAGCCACTTTGACAAACTGACAGTCTTATAAACATTTACCACTGACCAGGTAATTCCATTCCTGGTATGTGACTAGGCTGATACAAATCAACTTGTAAATCTGAAAATATACACGGTAGGGCTTATGCACAGTCTTTGGTCTAGCAAGTGTTGTCCCCAGTCTGTGAGGTGGACGTTGGACACCAGCTTATCTCCTCCTTCCCTCTGTTCCCGTGCAGGAGGTCGTGGCCCATTGGATTGCTGAAAGCCGCATTGCCATTGAGGAGATCCGCTTGTTGACCTTGAAAGCGGCCCACAGCATCGATACTCTGGGCAGTGCTGGCGCTAGGAAAGAGGTGAGGCACCCCGGGCTGTCAACCACAGAGCCTTCTTCAGTTTCTCCTACCCTTTGGGCACTGCAGGGTTCATGGCACCTTGAAGGCACTGAGGATATTAGAAGGTCTCATATGATTTCGATTTAAAGACTATAAATGAGCCTAGTGTGGTGGTGTGTGCCTGTAATGACAGCTGCTTAGTAGGCTGAGGCAGGAGGATCACAAGTTCAAGGTCAGCCTGAGCAACTGAGACCCTGTCTCAAAGAATAAAAATGTATGCGTACCAGCTCCCCACATGAATGTAACCATTATGTACTGCAAACATGTACTAATAGAAGTAAAAACACAAGACTTATAAGTAGCTAAAGAAGGAAAGGAAAGAAAGAAAGAAAAAGGGCTGAATGTAGCTCTGTGACTTACCTTGCATGCACTAGGCCCTGGCTTCAATCTCTAGTACCAGATGTGCCCGTAAGCACACACACACACCCCCCGTAAATGTCTGTTACTTCTTAGCTTTCCTTTCACTGCGATTTTTGGAATGCAGAATATCTAAAGCACTCTTGAGGTACAGCAAGGAGTGGGGGAATGCTAGACGCTCCATGGAGCTGGTATTAATAGTCACCGCTAGACCACTTTCTGCTGGCCTTGGACCAGGGTGGAGTATTTACCTTCCTGCCCTGGGCCTGGGGTTCCCATGGAGAGAAACCTAAATGCAAAGGATGATTCTGCCTCGGAGTCAATGTTTTATGAAAGGCTCCTATTGTCCTCTGCGTTCTTATGTTCTGGCATATGTAGATTAAGGACATAATCATTTAATTCTTTAAAAACCCATAAAATTGCTAAGACAAAACTCATTAGTGGAGCAGAGCCCTTTAAACTGTTTTTATGATCCTGAATGTGATGAGCGTGACCTATGAACTGCCTGAAATCCTTTTGGAAAGAAGGCAAGTTATAAATAAAAGAATAAAATGTGATTTGGAAGAGAAATCCCTTTCTAAAAGTCTGTATTGACTGAAATACAGCCATTAGCTGCATTTCAGCAGATCTCTTTGTTGAATGGTAAGTGGTGACTTGGGTGTGGGAAAGTTTCCTTGTTTCACTTCACAGAGAAAAAATATAGATTGTATCAAATTCTGGCATGCTGTGTACAGTCTGAGAATGAAGCATTCTTTCCAAATCCTGCTTTCCTAGATTGCAATGATCAAAGTGGCTGCTCCCCGGACTGTCTGCAGAATCATCGACCGGGCCATCCAGGTGTGCGGTGGTGCGGGCGTCTCCCAGGACCTGCCCCTGGCCAACATGTGAGTAGATGGCGTTTCAGCATACTTAGATTCGACAGGCTTGAATTTTAAAATCTACTGATGACATACCCATAAATATGTGTCAATTAAAGATGAAAAAAACTATGGATGCTTTGAAACTAATTGTTCAGGAAGAAAATAAAGAACTGACTTCAAAGTGTAATTGAAGGTGAAATGAAGTGATACAGGGACAGTGATGTAAAGTCAACTCTAAGAAATAGTTGCTGTTATGAACACAGTCACCATCTCACTTCTTCGTGCTCACTTGTACACTAAGGGACCCTTCCGAGGGCTCCTACAGGCACTGTGTGGATTTTGCCCAAAACAGGAAGGAGGAGAGGGACAGAAAGACGGCTGAAGAGGGCTCAGAGCCAGAATGCATTCTGTAGGACAGTGCCACCGCATGCGGCAGCAGCTCGATTTGCGGCAGTGCTTGCCGTGACCACCTTGTATCACAGCTTTTGGTTACTACGGAAGACAAGAGGGAACATTTGCATATTCCCCATCTGTCCATCTCCACACACAGTCATGGTGCCACCTTATCTCTCACAACAGAGGTGGAGTCACGTACCCCATCAATTTCTCACTTTAAGGAAGAACTACATACTTAGCATCATGCCATTTGCTGCCTGTGGCCTACCTAAAATATCTCTTACTTATAGCAACTTCTGGCAACATACCGCAAATGCCACAGTACCTTGCTATTTAAGATTCTACTTTGCGAAGCTGGGAGCTTCACTTTATTAGTAACTCGTATTAATTGCACATCTTAATGGGGTGATGTGTGATGTCTCCATACATGCTTACGGCATGCACGGATCAAATCCAACTACACTTTTTCTACCTCTTCCTCTTTTCCCCTTCCTAATCTCTATTAAAGAAGAGTCTACTCTCAGGTCAACCCATTTTAGTTTCCAAATATGAGAGAGAACATGTGATACATGTCTTCCTGGATCAGCCTTATGTTGGCTTAACATAACGTCCGCCAGTCCCATTCATTTTGCTACAAATGATAAGAATTCCTTCTTTATGGCATTCAGCAGTGGCTTTAGTAATACAGCAGTGGCTTTACACACACGTTTTGTTTATTTCATCCATTAACGGGCACGTAGCCTGCCCTTAGCTATTGTGAGTAGTATTGCAGTAAATATGGACATGCAGGTTTCTCTTTGCTATGCCGCTTTCATTGCCTTTGGATATATACCTAGAAGTGGGAGTAGCTGGATCATATGGTAGATCTATTTTCAGTTTTTTGAAGAAACTCCATACTTTATAATGACTGTACTAATTTATATTCCCACCAATGTGTATAAGAGTTCCTTTTTCTTGATACACTTGCCAGTATTTGTTTTCTTTTTTATGGTAACCATTCTAACTGGAGTGGAATGGTATCCTATTGTAATTTTGCTTTTGATTTGCATTTCCCTCACAGCTAATGATATAGACAATTTTTTCATAATTTGTTGGCTATCTATATTTCTTCTTTTGATAAAGTATCTGTTAAGATGATCCATTTTTGCTTGGGTTACCTGTTCTTTTGTTAAGGTTTTGAGTTCTTTTATGTATTCTGGATACTTAATCATCTGCCAGATGGAGTTGGCAAAGACCTTCTCCCGTTCTGTTTGTGTCCTTACTCTGCCACGTGTTTCCTTTGCTATGCCAGGCTTGTCAGATGTAATCCCATTTGTCAATTTTTATTTCCTGTACAATTGGGGTCCTATCCAGAGAATCATTGCCTGTAGCAACATCTTGAGATGTCTGCCCTACGTTTTCTTCTAATAGGTTGGAAGTGTCAGGTTTTACACTTAATCCTTTGACCTGGTTTTGAGTTGATTTTTGCACAAGGTGAAAGATATAGCAGTCTAGTTTCAGTCTTCTGTGTGTGGATATCCAGTTTTCCCAGAACCATTTCTTGAAGAGGCTGCCTTTTTTTCATTTGCGAGATTTTTGTCCCTTTGTCAAGAACCAATCGGCTGTGGATACCTGAGTTTATTTCTGGGCTCTCTGTTTAGTTTTACTGGTCTGTGTATCTGTTGATATACCAATATCATGCTGTTTTTGTTACTGTGGCGCTGGAGTATGTCATGAAATTGGATACTATGAGGCCTCTAGCTTTGCTCTTTTTGATCACAATTGCTTTGGCTATTTGGGGTCTTTTACACTTCCATATGTATATTAGGATCATTTTCTCTAATTCTGTGAAGAATGTCATTGGTATTTTGATGGGAATTGCACTGGATCTGTAGATTGCTTTCAGTTGTGTGGACATTTTAACAATACTTACATTTCTAACCCATAGTTTTTGTTCTCTTCGGTATCTTTTGTCACCCTTTGTAGTTTTTTTATTGTAGAGGTCTTTTCTACTTCCTTGGTTAAATTTGTACATTATTGTAGCTATTGTGAATGAGGTCACTTTCTTAAGAAATTGATCATTGGCATATAAAAAAGCTACTGATCTGTGTGTTTCGATTTTTATCCTTCTACTTTACTAAATTTGCGTATCAGTTCTAATAGTTTTTAGGGGAGAATCTATCCATTTTCCAACATATAGAACTATATTATCTGCAAAAAAAGATAATTCAACTTCCTCCTTTTATTTTTATATGCATTTTATGTCTTTCTCTTGCCTGCTTGGCTAAAACTTGTAGTATGTTATATGGGAGTAATGACTGTGGACATGCTCATTCTGTTCCTGTTTGTAGAATAAATGGTTCTGGCTTTTTCTTATTTAGTATGATGTTAGTTGTGGGTTTGTCATACATAACTCTTATTATGTTGAGGTATGATCATTTTATACCTAATTTGTTCAGGGCTTTTAGTTACGGAATTTTATCAAATGCTTTTTCTGCATCTATTTAGATGATAGTATGATTTTAATCATTCTGTTTATTTGCTGTTTCTTAGTTACTTTGCTCTTGTTGCTGAGACAAAATACCTGACACCCAAAGTTGAAAGGGAAAAGGTTTATTTGGCTTACAGTGTGTAGAGGTTTCAGTTCATAGTTGGCTGGCTCCAAGGCAGGGTAGCAGGGCAGAGCGGCAGAAGGCAGCAAGGCAAGGAAGGGGACCTAAGCAGCATCTTTCTGCCATTTATATCTTATCCAGGTTGCTGGGATTAGGGTGGTGCCAAACCAATCAGTGGACTGATTTAGTAATCACACAACCTTAATCCCAACATCACATACTCTAGATTCAGCCACCTCTGAAAAAGCCCCATGTATGACCTCATGAGGCTTTGGGGGGACATTTAGGCACAAACCATAACATGCTCTGTTATGTATGTTGATTTGCATATGTTGACTCATCCTTGCATTCATAGAACAAAACTCACTTGATCATGATGTATGGTATTTTGTTGTGCTGTTGAATTTCATTCTCTAGTATTTTGTTGAGAATTTTGCATGTATGGTCATCAGGGATATTGATTTCTTTTGTGTGTTGGTATCTGGTTTTGGTGAAAGTGTAACGCTGGCCTCATAGAATGACTTTGGAATAGTTTGAGAAAACATGGCATTATTTCTTCCTTACATGATTAGTAAAATTGGGCTTTTTTTTTTGGTGACTTGGTGCAGGGCCTCACATATGCTAGGCAACCACTACCACTTAACTATACCACAGTCCCACACATCTTTATGACTCAATCTCATTACTTGCCTTTGGTCTATTCATGTTTTTATGCCTTCTTGATTCCATGTTGGTAGGTGATATTCCTGTAACTACTGATTTCCTTCTACTTGTTTTGGATATCCTTTGTTCTTCCTCTCATTCATTTTTGTGTTGATGGTTTACAGTGTTGAAATGTTAGATTCTTTTCTATTTCTCTTCTGTGTATCTGCTTTTCTGGTGTGATTTTAGACTTCTGCATGCTTTGCAGAGATGGTAGTTATCTTTCTTTCACTGCTGGGTGTGGCACTGCTGTAAGTATCTTTTGCAAGGCTGGTCCGGTGCTCATGTTGTTCCTTCAGTTTTTGCTTGACTGGAGAGATCTTTTGTGCCCCTTCACCACTCGATAGTCTTGCTGAGTAATCTTGGTTAGCAGTTATTTTCTATCAGGACTTGAAATATGACACTCCATTCTCTCCCAGCCTTAAGGGTCTCTGGCTGAGAAATCTGCTGTTAGTCACTCAATGGTGACTTAGTGCTTCTCTCTTGAAGATTTTTAAATTCTCTCTTTGCCTTGTACTTCTGACAGTTTGATAATGAAGTGTCTTGAAGATTTCTCTGCTCTTGTTTTTTTGGGGTCCTGTAAGACTCCTGTAGGTGGATGTCCATATCTTTCCCAAGATTAGAGAAGTTTTCTGCTGTGGGTTTTCTATTTCCTTGCATTGAAATAGTCTCAAAATGGGGATGTTTGTTCATTTAATGCTGTCCCAAAAGTCTTAAAAACTCTTTTTTATTTTTGATCTGACTAGGATATTTAAAAAAATCTGTTGTCAAATCCAGATATTCTTTTTTTCTACTTGATCTGTTTTGTTGTTGAGGCTTTCACTGTATTTTTTTATTTGACTTATTGAGATCTTCATTTCCAAGATTTTTTTCATTCTTTTTCTTAGGGTAGTAGGTTTTTAGAATAGTAGGGGTTTTTTTTTATGGTACTGGGGATCGAACTCAGGGCCTTGTGCTTGCTAAGCAAGCACTCTAACCACTGAGCAAAATCCCCAACACCATTCTTTTTCAAGATAACTATTTCTTTGCTGAATTTCTCACCCAAAAACCTTCATTGTTTTCCTGATTTCACTTTACAGTTTGTCTGTATTCTCTTGGATCTCACTGAACTTTCTAAAAATACTCATGCTTTTAATTTTCCCACCAGTTATTCCATCTTGATTTCTTTAGTATCTTTGCTAGAAAGTTATGTTCTTTTGGAGGTGTCACATTACCTGGCCTTTTCATATTTCTTGTGCTCCCACACTGAGATTTGTGCATCTATTAGTTCTATCTCCAACAGTGCTAGTCAGGTTTTAGTCACTGTGACAGAACACCTGAGGAAGTCAACAAAAAAGGCAGAAAGGTTTATTTTGGCCAACACTTTCAGAGATCTCAGTCCATGGTCAGTGAGCTCTTTTGTTTTAGAGCCTTTAGTAACACAGTACATCATGGCAGAAGGACATGGTGGAACAACACAGCTCATTCACAGTGGCCAGGAGGAGGTAAGGTGGGAGAAAATGGAGAGACAGTTCAGGGATGAGATGTGCCCCTCTGAGGCATGCCTCTAGTGACCCGTCTCTCCAACTGGATCCCACCTCCTTCCAGCTGGGTACCAACCCGTCCATACATGAGCCTTAGGGATCATTCCAGTTCCAAAGTGTAACTACTACTTTTATGGGTTGGGCTCCACAGCAAGTGGCTTTCCCCTGAGATCTATCTTGGAGTATGGGTCTGATGTGTAATGTTGGATTTATTCCTAGCCAGGCATCCCCCATAGCACACTTTCCTTATGGATTCCTTGGCTGATTTCCTTATAGATTCCTTAATGACTTTGGGAAGAACGTGTACTGTGTTGAAGTCAAAGAGAGCTACTGTTTCTGTGGGCCATGCAAGAGTGGGCACATCCTAGCACTTCGAGGAGTTGTGATGTGCTTCTCCTACTGTGGGACTAGTGACCCTACTGCGCAGTGGAGATTTCCTCAAGCACTGCTGATTCTAGCTCTGCTACTAGCAAGGGCTCTGGCACTAGTGGCCACAGCAGTGGCAAGGGGCTGGAAGAACTTGTCTTACATGTCAGTGGTTCACAGGCAGATGCTGCCTGGGGAGAGGTGGTGGTGGCAGGAATCACAGCAGCAGCTTTATGATGTGCTCCCTCACTTCTGACAGTAGTGTGTGGCAGGAACTGTGCAGGTGCACGGGCAGCAGGAACAGTGGTGGTGTTCACTGCTGCTTTGGGGGCAGTGCACATTCGGGGATCTTGGGGCAGCAGCTGGAGCCAAGGCTTTTTCCCACAAACCCTTTATCTAAGGCGAGGGCTTGGGAGCAGGACTGGCTAAATCCAGGTAAAGTTCTTCACCTTGTGCATCTGGGTCAGGAGAACAGCTAGGGCCAGAGTTGCCCAAAGCCCCATCAGCATGCCCTGGGCACAGAGAGCCGCAGGATCCATGGCATCCTCTCCCTGCCCCATCAGGAACAGCACTGATCATTGAGTAGAGGGTGGGCTGCGGGAACTGTGGTGTATCTGCCTTCAGTCCTGAGGCCGTGTGTCTGACAAACATTGATCCAGCAGGCAAGTGCTCCAGTCTCTTGGTTCTCCAGGGTGGCTTTTATTCCATTCTCTGTGTTGCGGCATCTGCCCACCTATATGCAAGTCCCCAGTGGGGGTTGGGTCACAGTCATTCTGCTGGACCAAGTTGGGTTCACAAGGCAGCTGTCCCCAAAGCCAGAGCAGTGGAGGCCCAAGAAGTGAATGTGCAGGGGTTTCTGACCCCTAGAGCAGCCCAGATTCAGGCAATAGCTCCCTTCTTAAGATGGCTCCTGGCTATAGAAGCTGGGAGTTTCACAAGTAGATAAAGTGAGATCTTTTTCCAAAGCAAGTCTATGCTGTAAGTCATTTACCTAAGCGGGCTGCAAACCTGTGAGGATTATAAAGCCCTCCAGTGGTTAGCACTGTAATGCCTGCCAGAATGCCACTGGTGGAGTTTGCAAGGGCACTTTCTTCCACTTTTACCTTTGCGGACAATGTTTTGTGTCTCTTACTATGCTGTCGTCCCAGAGCTCTTAATCCTCCAAGGTTCTAGTCTCGCACTGATTTCTAGCATTCCCTTTGGTCACTCATCTCAAAATACAGCTTTATACCAGTACTTTGGTTCTCTGTGGAGGAGGTGGGCATTAGGCACCTCTACTCAACCATCTTGAAACTCCCAAATTGGGAACTTTAAAATGGCATCTTGGAAGTCCTTTAGCTTTCTTCTAGATTTTCCATGTATTCTTGGTCTTATTCCCACCATGGTGGAATTAGTATCATCACAGTTTAGAATTAACACATTAAAACATCACGTCCCTCTTTCATAACTTGCACAATCCCTGCCTGTTTGGTTTTTTCCCAGGTACGCCCTAACACGAACTCTGCGCTTAGCAGATGGACCCGATGAAGTCCACCTTTCAGCAATTGCAAAAATGGAGCTGCGAGAACAAAGCAAAAGGTTGAGAGCCAAGATGTAAGAGCAGCACTGCCATGTCCAGAGGACAGAGAGCTCCTTCGTTCAAGCATAATCAGCTCCAACATTCGAGTATCCTCAGAGTTTGAGCAAAGGGCTAATTACTCACCTGTGGTAAAGATTTTGATGTCTGTTTTGATCAGTGAGTTTTGTAATTTTGAGAGTCCCACAGATATGTTAAATAAGACCGTAACTGTTGTCCTGAAGTCTAGAAGTTCACTGTGTTACCTTCTACTTTTTAAATGCAAATTGTGGCCAGACTATGGAGTAAATTGAGTTATTTCTAAAGACAAGGCTTAGAAAATTTCCTACTTTTTGATTTTCAGAAATTATTAATGTAAGTCAATAATTCCAAAAATGTTTCCTCTTCCTGTGAAAAACAAAGTTGGGATTAGTTTAACACTCTGTGGTAATATTTGCACTGGAGAAAGATGGATGACTGATTGGGTTATTTTAGAATTCATTTGATTATAAGCCTCTTCATAGTCCAATAGGAAACACTAATGTATTTAAATCTGAATGTGAGAAAATTTAAAAATCGTTTTAATGATTTTTAAAATGTTGAGACCAGCGAAGAGTTTGAAGTAGAAGAGGTGCTTTCATTTTGTTAAGAGCTGGAAGACAGGCTGCTTGGATGCCCTCCTGGTAACAGCAGTGTCCTGTGCAGCGCCCTGGTAGCTCTGGCCCACACCACACAGCTGCTGGCTACAGGTGACTCGAGCACCTGACGTGTGGCTCGGGCCACTGAAGAGCTTGAGTTGTTTTTTTTTTTTTTTTTTTGGTGCGGGTGCTGGGGATCGAACTCAGGGCCTCGCACTTGCTAGGAAAGAGTTCCAGCACTTGAACTAAATCCCCAACTCTCGAGTTTTAATTTGAAAAAATTGTAACCTAAGTATTGAATCTCAACACAGTTACTGGGAAGACACTTAAAGATGCTTGGAATGAGGTGGATATGTTAATCTACTTTTTCGACTGTAAGCTTTATGAAATCTAAATACAGATAAAGTATTCTGAATCAAAATTTGGCATCCAAGTAAAGTATAAAACATATGCCAGATTTTGAAAATTTACTATGAAAAATACAAAACATTAATACCTTTTATATTGGTTACCTATTGAAATATTTTTGAAATACTGAATGAAAAAGATTTATCAAAATTAATTTCACCCATTTCTTGTAACTTTTTTAGTGTGGCTGCCATGGGAACTGATAAATTTAAAAATCTTCAAATAGAAGTTTCATTCCTAAAAACTTGTTTTTTGAGAAAGCATACATACACATCAGGTTAATTCAGCAATGCCCAGAGATTCTTCATCACTGTGTTAGTTACTTTTCTCTCGTTGCTGGAACAAAATACCCGACACCCAAAGTTAGGGGAAGAAAGGTTTATTTGGCTCACAGTTTGTAGAGGTTTCAGTCTGCAGTCAGCTGGGTCCAAGGCAGGGGGGCATGGCAGACAGGCAGGAGGCAGCAAAGTAAGCAAGGGATGCAAGAAAGCTGCTAACTAGCATCTTCCTGTGTATTTTATCCAGACTACCTGTCTTTAGGGTGGGCAGTACTCCCACCCTTAATCCTAATACCCTTAATCTTAGTGTCACATCTTTGATCCCAGCAGAACCATGCCAAATCGATCAGTGGATTAACTTAGTGATCACACACTCTAGATCCAGCTATCTCTTACCACATGAGGGTTTGGGGGGACATCTAGACACAAACCCTAACAGTCATGATTTACACCTCTTGGGGTGAGCAGAGAGGAGGGAAGCAGGAATCTGACAAAGCCCCCAGCTCTGATTCTTGCGTATTGTGTGGGCTCTGCGATACCTTTTAACCTCTCTGTGCCTCATTTTTCCTCCTAGACATTGGGATTTATTTTTTAATCCTAGAGGCCCATTACCTACATAGGGGTTGCTGTGAGGACTACTAATGCTGTGGAGGAGCACTTTGAAATTTGTGGAACACAACAGATTACTTTATCAGGTCTCCTTATTTGAAGAAGATAAAACCTTGTAACAATTTAACCTTATTACTAATTTTTAAAAGCTGATTTAGAAGAAATAAGGGCTCTTTAAAGATAATCAGAATTAAAGGTTACATCTGGTTCTCATAATCTTGTGGTAATTTGTTCTTTATCTTTGAGGAGAGCTGGCTGAATTGGTTATTTGTTGCAGTTAATCACGTCACGTACATTGCGATCCCTAAAGCAAGTTGTCCCATGCAATTCATTTTTACCTCTTTCTCTACCTTTAATTTGGTTTAGTCAGGTAAAGTCACATTTCACACAGTCATGATAGGGCTGTAATTCATGTCTCACTGGCAGGCGGCTCTGAACCACGAGTGGTACATGCATGACTGTTCCACTGTGTGGCATGGGACAGTTCCAACCAGATGGGACAGTCACGCATGCATCACCAGGAGTCACTGAGCAACAGTCTACCCAGGACATTCTGCTGGGTTTGCCATGTGTTTGAAGTTGCCCTTTATAATAACCACATGGCAGGAAGGGAAGAGAGCATGAGCTCGCCATTCAGGACTTTACCCGTCAAGGCCTCTCCAAGATTGGCTGTGAGATTAGTGGCAGGAGAGACGGAGCCTGGAGAGTGTAGGACAGGGAGATACCCTGTGATACCAGGCAAAAATGGTCAGTCTTTTTCCAGCTCCAGCAAAGTAAGATGCACAAAGGAGTGGCTGTGCTTGTCTGGGGGAGTAGCCACTTAAGAGTCTCTGGTACTGGACATTTTAAACTCTGAGAACACCCACTTATGGGGGACCTGATTTTCTCATCAACCTGAGGCTATTACAAAGGCTTTTTCAAGATAGGTTCACATCACCCCCATCGTTCCCAACAAATGTGGTCCACCTACCATGGGTATGCTCATATTTTGTTAATGAGAACTAAAATGGGTAACACACAGCCAAATCCAACAAGGCATGTGGGTAGTGAGTTGCACAAGGCTTCACCCTGTCCTTGAATCAAGCTACAACATTCTCTGTGAAGTTCAGGAGGCAGGCATTTCTTACCCAAGCTTTCTAAGGGATTTAAAGTAGAAAAGTTCATTTAAGGATGTTATCAAGTGAATCGCATTTATGAAAATGTCTGCTATGAAAAATATCCTATTTCAGGAGAGCTGGTGGCCCTGCCTGGTTTCCCTGTTTCACAATGGGAAGGAGATGATCCCTCCCTAAAGAGGAAAATGGAGGTGACAAGGGGGAGGCAGATTAATTAGTGGGTCCCCCATTAGTACTCTCGGCCTGTGCCTATTCTCCCCCTTTCTTTGGCCTGGATTACTATAATAATTTCCAATCAGACTTCTAGTCTGTCCTCACAACAGAATGGCCAGCTGCAATGACCCCTCCAGTGTTGCTGTGGTTTTCCTGTCTTTAGACTGAATTGAGAGTCCCTGCTTGACTGACGATGGTTCCAACGGTGCTTCTCCTGACAGCTCTCTGATCTCACCCACCTGGCCCACACTGTCCCGGTGTCCTCACTGCTGTTCTAGGCTTCAGAGTTTGGTTGTTACTGTCTTCCCTGCCTGCGAAGAGCTACTGAGAAGGCATCTTCTTTGAGCGGCCTTTCTTGACCAGTGTGCTCCCCGAGCACCATGCGCTCTGCCATTCTCCACTTCATCTGCCCATCTGTTCTCATAGCACTTGTCACTCCGGTGTTTCATATCAATTTGTTTATGTCCTGTCTTCTTACTAGAATATAAACCCTAGTACCTTTTATGTATGAGTGTCTCCTTTGTTCCCGGAGCCAGACCTGACATCAGTCTGTACTTGTGCTCATGTTTGGGGTGAAGGTAAGGCAGAGAGAAGTGCTTGGTTCCCAAAGCTTATGAGTCATGTAAAACAAGAATGAATGAGTGAATGAGTATGCACGGATGCTCTCCTGATGCCTGGTTTTCAGCAAGCAATTGGCGAAAAAGTCAGCACTTACAGATCTGCAAAGAGAAGAGTGCTGAAGCCTGAGCCCCAGCACATGAACTTTCTCCTGATGTCCAATGCAGGCTCATCAGCCAAAGATACAGAGGGAAGTCACACCTAAGAGAAATAAAACCACTTCTGGTGATTGTTAAGAGTTTTCCAATTTTCCACAGAAGCAGGATTCTGGGAGGTGTCCTCCCTTAATAAACAGCAGACAAAAAACATTTAGGATTTATGGTTCTACCAAAATATTTTTCTAAGCACCTCTTTCTCACTGTGGCGATGATATGTTCTTTGGGAAGAAAACCCATGCACATTTTAGCCTGTTTGTGATAAGTTTTGTGAAACAAGGCCTGTTCTGTGTCTTATCTTTGACACTAAATAATGGGCAGAAGTAGAGGGTGATGACTTGTCCTGGACAAGCGCCTGCTCTAGGGACATACTCCATAAATACTGGCAAAATGAGAACAGCTGCGTGGAAGGCAGCGTTACCCAGCCCTCCCGCACTACAGGCGTGATGGCATGACCACTCCTATTACACTCTTTAAATGGGTGAAAGTGGAGCTCACAGACACCCTCTCCCTCCACCACCTTCCCTCTCTGACTCCCGTTTCTATTACTTTTTCCTCACTGCACTGGCATCCTGCTGTCCCTCTGATGTCCCAGGTGTTTTCTTACCGTGGGGTCCGTGCACAGGCATGTATGTTTGACTCAAAAGCGCCCTCCCATCTCCATGTCCGCAAGCTCTTCTCTTTTCGTGCACATCTAAATGAAAGCTACCAGGGCCTCCTTGTGTGACACTCCCTCCCCCACGCTGGTCTACATCACTAAACCCTCCCAGCACACACACACACACACACACACACACACACACGCACGCACGCACGCACACACACACACACACCCCTACTCTCCTCTGCTTTGGTTTCATCATGGGATATACTATGTATTTTTCTTTTGCTAAAGTATACTTCAGCAGAGAGGAGTTTCTGTGTTTTGACTGTATCCCTAGAAGCTAGAACAACGCCTGGCACATTGATCCTCCATCCATGTTTCCTGAATGTATGAATGCACTCCAGCTGCAGGAGGGCAGGAATTCCTGGATGTCTACAAGCCTCTGTATCATACATGTTTTCTCACCGGCCAAGCATACTTAAACAAGACCTACAGAAGTGACTCAGCCTGATCAGGAGCTCTACATAAACACTACTCCAGCCTCAGCCCTTATAGCTGTAACTTCAGTGGTAACAAGATTCATCGGGATTCCAGTGAAATGGGTGTCAAGGCTTTCAAGGCTAGAGATTTGCTTCCTAAAAACTCTCACATCAGGGTGTTTGGCTGCAATCACTAGGAAGAGATTGACTATTGTAAACAGAAGGAATATGATGGGTAAGCCCGGGAAGGAAAGACAGACAGGCATGTAAGTCTTTGCGGTGGGACCACAGCAGCCAGGGCAGACTAAAGGGAAAGCCATCCTTACAGGCGATCTCCATCTGGTCTTGTCCACCACTTCTCTGGTCCTTGCCTGCCTTGCTTGGCTCTGAGGAAAGCATGCTGGGCCGCATTCAGGTTACCGGCCTGCCCCACAGCAGCCCACTAAGAATGAGCCCTTCCAGTGCTGAATGGCGGCACCCAGCACTCACTAGTTCCTCTACAAAGAACCAAAGAATCAGGCTTGTAGGTGCATTTTGAGGTGAGCGATTGTGGAACAACACAAAATCAGCAAGAGATGAAAGCTTGGAAGATCTGGAGACCTGGGAAAGCAACATAGTAAAAAGAAAAAAAAAATCTTAGTATATACCACCTTGGCTCCAGGGGTAGAGGAGTCTTTCCCTCTGTGGGGTAAGGGTGAAAGCAATCCTATCAGAGAAGATGCTGGCAATCTTAGCCACTGCAAAGTTCCCCAGGGCTGTGTGGCTCAGTGGTAGAGTACTCACCTACAGTGCCTGAGGCTCTGGGTTCAATCCCCAGCATTGCAAAATAAATAGTTAAGTAAGCAAATAAAAGTCAAATGGAAAAGTCCCACAGTCTTCACAGGCTTACAGCCCACATTTGATAAGTAACCTGAAATCTATGGAATAAACTTGCTTTCAAAAAGGATTTCATATCACTTTCCAGTGACCCCCCCCACCCCACCAGCATGCTGTAGCCAGGTGCAAGCTTGAGACGGGACTGTCTCAATGAGGACTGCTTTAGGAATCAGAACCCCCACGCCCCCACACCCCATTTCTAGAACTCAGACTTTCCATCGTGCTGGCTCAGGGAGTGGCTGCCTTGCGAGCCCAACTTGGTCCATCAGAGTGACTGTGACCTAACCCTGCTGAGTGCACTACAGAAGATGGGTGTTGCAGCATGGAAAATGGAGGGTGCTGCACTTGAGACCAAGCGCATTACCAGTCACATGTACACTCTTACCAGTACCAGGACGGAAGACAGGTACCGATGCAGTTCCTGCCTCTCCTCCTTTCCGCACTATACTTGGGGCCTATTACTGATAGGAACAGGGGAGTTACCACTGCTTCCTGCCCAAAGGGATCATGTGGAGGGGGCCTTGAGTGACTCCACAGTTTCAGCCATCACCCTACCCTTAGGTACACACGGCCAAAGAGGGCCCCAGGAGGAACTCTGCCCAGTTCTGGCAGTGGTCTTACTCTCGGGTAGGCACTACATCACAGAGAAAGTAACATTAGGGCTCCTATGTAGGACCCACCACAGCTGTGCCTGCCACCACCTACTCTGACCGCACACACTGTCAAGACTGGGGTGTGAGGGCCACATGGGGTGCTATGATTCTCACTACAGCCTCTCACAAAGCAGTGTCTGGGTCCACACCACTGACTGGTCAAAGGATAATGCTTCTAGCCTCTCACCACTGTTGGGGCCACCAGTGCCAGAGGCCATTGCTAGCATCCACAGAGCCAGAGGAAACCTCCATAATCTAAAGGGGTCACTATTCCACTCTAAGAGTATCACACAAAGGAGCATCCCATACCCACTGCTGTCTATATCACACCTGCTCAAACTGCGAAAGTGTCCATACTCTTGCAGGGTCCACAGTGGGTCTCTCTGACTCCAACATGATAGTCATTGTGCCCAAAGTCATTCATCATAGGAAAGAGGCTACAAGGAAACTACAGTTTTGTGCCAGACAGAATCAAAGTCAACATTGCACAACAAACCAACCACAACACATCTTCAAGGGAAAGGAACCCCTTAAAATTGGCAGAGATAGCTGAACCATTATATATACAAATCTCAATGTAACAGCACAAGAAATATGAAAAAAAATGAAACTAGCACAAGGAATGCCTCCAAAAGAATATACAATAACTGTCCAGCAATGGATTCTAAAGAAATAAAAATGGATGAAATACCCGCTAAAGAATTTAAAGGAATGATCATAAAAAATAAATCTCAGTAAGAACAAAGGTAATACACATAAATACTGTAGGTAAATGAAATTAGGGAGACAATACAGAATATGAATAAGAAATTAACCAGATAGAGTTCTTGAAAAAGAATCAAACAGAAATCTAGGAAATGAAATGCTGAATAAAGCAAATGAAAAACACAGTCAAAAGCCTCAACTAGAAGTAAGATCAAGGAGAAGTAGTAGTATTTGAACTTGAAGTTGGGACTTTCGAAATATCCCAGAGAGAAAAAATAAAAAGTAAAAAGAGGACATTCAAGGTCCTACAATTCAATGTGCTTTACAGATACAGCCCATCACCATTTGGGTGCTAATTTTTCAGTGGAAATTTGATCTCTGTAGGAAGTTAGCCATGTAGATTTCATAAAATTCACAAACACTAGGTTCATATGCCAAGTTGTTCTAAACATTCTTGAAAGTTTTGAAAAACCAAAATCAAGTGTAAGTTTTCAATTTATATGTTAATGAAATTAAAATATGGTTCTATACTTACACTAGATCCACTTCAAGTGGTCCAGAGTCACATCCGGCCAGTGGGCACCTTGGCCCAGCCCTGTGGCTTCCAGTGTGAGGGGTCATCAGGATACCCTCTCACTGAAATCACAGTCAGGAAAAAGGGGTGGGGGCATTGTTAGTAATGGGTGCCAATCAGTCAAAAACAACTGTCCATCAGTGTAACTAAGGGAGAGCGTGATTTTATAGCTTTTATTTTTGTCTAAAGAAAAAAAATTTTAACCGTAGTCTATCTCTTGTATTTAAAACTCATCTTGACAACCAATCACTAATTTACAAAGATACTGTGGTAGAGATTTTCCTAAAGATCATTTGAGGGAAACCTGGTATTTGTTCACAGTGCAGAGGATTCCACCCAGAAAAAAAGAGTAGCTCTAATACTTAGGAATTTCCTGTAGCTCACTGGAAATTAAGAATGATCTTGCCAGGGAATTGGGAAAATATTTTCATAAAAGTCAAAACTAATTATTTTTCCCAGTCCACCTTATGTCTGAAAAATTACTTAACGTTGAAGATTCTGGCTTCAGGGGAAATGGTTCCCTAATGGCTTGTTTGCTGCATTTCATTCCATCTGGAGCACTGCAACTCCTATTTCTGTGTCCGAGATGCTAAATGAACTTTCTAGTGTTAAGCAGTTAAGCAATGAAACAAGGCCAGCAGGGGCCTGCTCAGGAGATGTAAGAGCTATCTGCCCAGAAGATCAAATTGTTCTTTTCAGGAGTGCTGAGGAGCACCCGAGCTTCCTGCCACTGCCTCCTCTTTCCCCCTCCTTCCAAGACACGGCTTACAGGGCTTCTGCTTCTCAGGCCAGATCGACCCGGATCTGACAGCCCTGGCAATCTACCTCCACCTTTGGCTGTGGTTCCATTTTAAATTCTAAATTCAGTTTAAATCCTTCTGCAATAGCTGTAATGGAGACATACATAATTTGGCAAGCAAATCCATAACCCCTTGTGCCCTTCGCATGCTAAAATAGTTATTTTCTTTGTTCTCTTTTTAACCCTTCTTTTCCTGGCAAACATTGAGACAAAAAAAATCTTCCGGAAGAGAAGCTCATAGAAGCTTTAACATTTTGCCATATGTGGAGCAGGAAGACTAACAGATTATAATTTTCTCTTCCTCATCATGGTATCTTTGCTGACTTGTAATTCTTTAGTGTATATCAAATCAAACAAATTTCTTACTTCTAATTAAAATAACACAACCCTAGACCAGTGGAATTGAAAGATCAGGAGATTAATTTTAGAGCAGAGACTGAGGAAACCCGCCATCCCAGGGAACTCAGTAAATCCTTCTTCAGGCCTGGGGGGATGCACAAAGGACAAAGCCCATTGTCCTTGACTTCAGGAGGCAATTCGTCCAGCTGACAACCCACTTAATCTATTAACCCCACCTTTCCGTGCGGATAGGGCTGGGTTTTCCTAAACTATACAGGCTTCGGGAAACAAAACAGCCATACATACAAAACAAAGGAAAAACATGTTCAAAATTTCTCTTTTAAGATTCTATTTCCACTGTAGATGCTTGAGGACACTGAGCAAGATGAACCTGAAGCAGTTTCAACCTAAGACCCTAGAAGTAGGAAGCAGAAAAAGATCACCAGCAGCACTTCACATGGGAACGCCAGTCCCAGACCCAAATGGCTGAGAAACTGGCATTGTTGAAAATATTTCAAAGTCAGAGAAAACTGGCCTAGAGAAGGAATATGTGATTTTCAAATCCAGCCCACACAACACTGACTCACATTCAGGCCCTGGCTCTATTAATGTCAACTGGTAAAGGTTCCTGTCTCCTACTACAGTCCATTTTGCATCATACGAATTTGGACTATTTTTCAATTTTAAGAACTGATACGGACAGTTTAACTGATTCATCAAATACTTACCAAACTGCTAAGATCTGCAGGAGCCAAAGATCAACGAGATAGGCACAATCCTTGTACTTACTTCGTGTGAGGAGATGGTCAGTTAAACCAAGTGCTCTAACAGGTGGGTCAAAAAAGGCTCCTAGACCTGAAAAACGAAGAGTGTGAGTAGAACAAGCATATGTGGAGATCCAGGAGTAAAAGGCTGGAAAGGTCTCAAAGCTGAAAGTTTACTAATGTTAGAATGATGGCAGAGATAGCAGGTGAAAGAATGCCAGAGAGAGAAGGGGCCAGCTCACGAGGGCCTCATGATTCAGCATGAAGCATTGGGCTAGGTTCTAAAAGCAGTGGAAAATCGCTGCAGGGTAGGAAAAATGCTACACCATGAAGAATGGGTTGAATTCAGACTACATTAGAGAGGCAGGGAGCCCTGTTAGGATCTTGCACTGATGCAAGGAAGATGTGCTTGAAGCCTACATGACAGTAGGTGCACTGCACATAGATCTGAGAGCTGATATGAATACCTACACACAATTAATGAAAAGTGGTGTGATGAGACAGATGTTAAAGTCAAGGGTGACACTCATGGTACTGGCATGACAACTGGCTAGGTTAGTTTATTGAATGGATTTTATATTTTCTTTCACCTATCGCATTTTGATATAGGTAGCTTGTAAGAAATGAGGTAGAGGAGGATCCAAGATGGCTTGATAAGAGGCGTCCTGCCCCTGGCTCTGCCACCAAAAAACCCAACAAAAAAAAGAACTATTTTAAGGAAAGCAATTGAGGGAAACACTGCAAATCTGCCAGGAAGTGACAGGAATCCTGAACAGGAAAGAGGGTCAGAAAGGCAACCCAGAGAAAAGAACAAGCAAATTGCAATTCCAACCCTGTCCTCCTGGCTGTGGAGGGGAAAAAGGAGAGTCTCTACACCACTGGGAAAAAGGTAGCAATTCCAATCAGAGGAATAAACCAGCAGTATTAACTGCAGCGTTCCATGGTCCTCATAAGCTTTAAACTTAATTTGGAGCTCTGGCTGATCCAAGAGTAACTGCTCCAAAGAACCAGCACTGGGCCTCACCCAACCCTAAGAACCCAAGCTGTCATAACAGCCCCTGCTAAATACCATCTTGCCTTAGGGAGCCAGTAGCTGACCTGTGGATGCTGCCGGAATCCATGGTCCCGTGTGCACCTCACTGGGCAGAAGACAGCCCTCCCAGTGTCCTGCAGCTTTAGGACCAGTGGCTGCAATAGCCACAAGCCCGAGTCTTTCTGACACTTGCCCCACAGGACCAGGGAAGGTCTCTTTCCCAACCCATGGTTTGGAACTGTGACTGCTGGTGACAAAAGCTGGGCATCATCTGTGCCTGTCCACTGAATCCTGGGGAAGGTTTTATCCATGTGTTGTAACTCCAGGATAGTGGCCACCAATGCCCCCAACCTAAAATGAAATGCACTTAATTAGGGGAACTAGGGAAGGTCTCTTATCCCAGCCCATGGCTTGGGACTAGAGCTGCTGATGCAAAAAGGTCCAGAAACACCCAACCTTTCCTTGCCCCTTGGGACCAGGGGAAGGTCTGATTGTGTCCTGCAGCTCCAGGGCCATAGGTACCAACGTCACATGTCTTATCCCTACCAGTGCAGCTCTAGGACAGGTACCAAAGCCCCAAGACACCTGTGTTCAACCTGTGGAAACTAGGGAAGGTCTCCTCTGAGACCTGTATCTCCAGAAGCATGGATTCCAGGGCCAACAGTTCAAAAGTTCCCTGCATGTGCTCTAAGAGACCTAGGGAATGTTTCTTCCTCAGTACATGGACTTGGGAACACTAGTACTGGTGTAGAACTCCCAAACATCATTGTATTTGTCCCTTGGGACCTGGAGAAGGTACCATCTGGGTTCTACAGATCTAGGAAAGCGGCTACCAACACTATAAGCCCCACTGCCACTCACAATCACTTCACAGTCCCCTTTGTGTCCCACAACCTTGAGTCCACCATTATTAGTACCACAGAGCCCCGGTGTCACCAATGCCCATCCTATGGAGATCTGAGGTAGGTCTCATTTCATCCTGTGGGTCCAGAACTATGGCTACTAGTGCCACAGGCCCAGCCATCTCTTGCATTCACCCTACCAGTCCTGGGGAAGTGTCCCACACATTCTGTGGCTCAGGGGCTGTGGTTACTGGTGCCACAATCCTTGGTGTTACGCTGGCTTGCCCCAAGAGACCTGTGGACAGTTCTTGCCACATCCTGTACCACTGAGACTATGACAGCTGCTGCCGCAAGCCCTACTATTACTAATGATCAACTCTGTGGAGCCTGGACATGTAGCTTTGGAAACCTAAGGTCCACTGCAAAGCCATACAATTACTTTTTTATTTTTAATTTTATTTTAAACCAAGAACATGTATTGGTACATTCTACATACAATGGTCACATTCATTACATTAATTCTGTACCTATACATGATGTATCTTGGTTCTCCCCCCTCTCCCCCCCTCCCCTCTGCACCCTCCTTCCCTATTTACAGCAGGTTCATCATTTTCCATATTTTCCCTTTCCCCTCTTTTTCCCGTTGCCTTTCTGCTTTTCCCCTTCTTTCTTTCTAGTACTTCTCTCCTCTGCTCACCATCCTCCTTTTATATAATATCTATTACACCTCTTTGTCCTTATTTACAATTATGGTCTCTCATATCAGAGAAACAATTCGATGTGTGTTCATGGGTGTCCGATTTATTTCACTTAAGAGTATGTTCTCAAGAAACATCCATTTATATATGAATGACTCTAGTTTATCCTTTTTTATGGCAGTGTAGTACTCCATAGTGTAGAAAAACCACATTTTCTTTAGCCATT
>PVJO010024823.1:0-23728 GCA_004026905.1 Hystrix cristata
TTCATTCAAATATTATCTTAGCTTCTTTGTTCAGCAAATAAATTCATTTCTGAATTGGAATAATTGTATCGTACAGAATGTAATGGGATTGAGAGTATTAAGAAAAGAGTAGTTCAGGAAGTCAGCTCAGAGATTAGGACACATAAGGTGGGTGGCTTGAGATGGTGTGGAGGGAAGTTTGAGGTAAGAGAATTGGGAAAAGTGCGAGGTTGACTCAAAGTAAAGAATGAATGGGATGAATAACATGTATTACACTTTGGAGCTTGGTCATAATCTCCTTTTTAGTCTGCCTGGCAACACTCTCCTCTGGTGCAAAGGGCTCAGTTTCACGGAGATGGTAAGTAGAATAAGAACTGAAAATTTAGTCAGGAAGGAAAGGGAACAAGCAGAAAAAGAGAGGGAAGTTAGGTCCTAGAAACTAGGCTGGTGTTGGTGTGATGGAAGAGAGTAGAAAAGGAATCAAGCATGTCTAATGGAGAACCAATCTCCCCAGGTCCCAAGTGAAGTAATGGGAGAGAGCTTTCTCTGACCTGCTATGGACAATTGCTCTTCCTTTTTCTGATTCAGGACTGAATTCCAGACAGAACATACCACGTTCTTCTTAGAAGTGCCTCTGAGTAGCAGTGACATGGTTACCTGGAACAGGCCTTCCTTGTCCTGGGTGTGAATCTCAGACACAGAGGGAATTGTTTTCTCCCGAGAGTCTATAAACTGGACCACGGGCTGAGGGAACCAGCCTTCTGACTTGCACTCCAGTTGGATTTCTCTGGATTTAGTGACCTCCACATGGAAGTGATGATCCGAGCTTAGAACTAAGAAGAGGAAGACAAAGACATCAGGCCAAAGCTCGTTTTCCAGTACACACATCCCTGTGCTTCTCCTGACAAGTAGTGTATCCCAGAGAGTGAGGGTATATTGAAAACTGAGGCCCGGAAGAGTTCTTGGCAAGAAAGGATCTAGATTCTAGACAAAATATGTATTCAACGTAGCTAAGCATGAATGGCCCCTGCCCATTTTTTGACTTCTGCAATGACTCTGTTATGTATTATTTAGCCCTAAACCCTGAAGGTAGCCTGATTCATACAGTGGAATATGGAGTTATGAGATAGGTAGGAAAAATGGTCATCTCCTTTTCTCCTACAACTTCTTCATGTTTCCCAGGAACCTGGACTGGAGGAGGAAGCCCATCCCAGAGTCAACTCATCCTTGTGTAAACTCATCCTGTGTCATTGTCAAGGCCAGAGATTTGGGCTATTTACCTGTCACTTTCAGCTCAATCAGTGTATCATTGTAGAAGGAGTCATATTGGAATCCACAGCGATACTGCCCGTTGTCAGAGGGCTGGACGTCGAGGATTCTCAGGACCACAATCCCGTTATAGATGGCATCTCTCACAAGTATGGTCCTCCCTGAATACTCCTCCATGGCCTCCCCAGGCTGGTCCCTCCCATCCTTGTACAGATGCACCACCTCGGAGGACAGAGAGCATGACCAGCGTATCTGCATATGCTGAGCACTTTGACGGGGCAAGAGGGAGCAGGGTAGCTCTGCTACACCACCCACCAGAGCCACCACAGCTTCACGGGGCCCCTGGATTTGGAAAGCTCCTGAAAAGAGAAATAGAAAGAGGTGGAGTCAGAGAAGACTGAGGGCAGGGTTTGTGCAGGCAAAAGGAGTTAGAATGCGTAGATTCACGGTAGGCTCTGCACTCTTCTCAACCCAAGGACCACGCCTGACAGGCCAGATTCTTATTTTCACACCTGAACATGCCCATAGACCACAAAGGGGTTAGAGACATTGGGAGTGGGAATGGCAGGCTTGGACGAGGGCGAGGCACTTACGGAGCAATATTTCAGGAGGCTCTCACTCTCAGGGTTGTTGCAAGCGTAGAGTCAGCAAGATCCTGAGGAGGAGGGCTTCTTTACTGTGCTTTCTCTGCCTCCCTTACCTCACCTAGTTCCTTGTAGGATGGGGAGGCCTGTGAGGACCTGAAAAGTATGACTGCAGGATTTGGGAATAGCTATGATAGCTTCTTTGGAATAGAGTCTGTCCCTGCCTGTGGGAAGGAGGGTGCACACGGGGACTCTAGTGAGCTGGGAGTGGACAGCCAGACAACTGTGTCCAGAGAGAATCTGAAGCACTTTTCCCACTTCTTTGACTGAACATGATTAATCATGTTTGCCATGAGCAAGAGGTGAGAAAACAGGGGCAGACAAACCTACTTTGCCAGTCGTATTCAGCATTTTTTTTAAATTTTTTATTTTTACCAAGAACATGTAATGGTACATTGTATACATAATGATCATAATCAACATGGTTATTTTGTACCTGTACATGATACATCTTGGTTTTTCAACATTTTCTTGTGTTTCTAAGAACATGTACTTCTTTATTATCGATATGGAGATTCATCACTTTCTCTCAATCTTGCCCTACCACCTGCACTGATGTGTGTGCATACACACACGTGCACACACACACACACACACACACTCATTTGTAGGCCTGGATCAGCAGAAGAAAGTACAAATGCCTAGTGCAGTGCCTGGTACTCAGTACATTTGAAAAGTTAGTGGCTTTGCTTTCTCCAGGGTGTCAAAGAATTTGTAATTTTGTTACTTTTCCTTCCAGATTTCTTTCCTTTTTTTCACCCTTTTACTCCTCTTTTTTCAGAGCTGGGGATCAAATCCAGAGCCTTACACATGTTAGATCAGTGCTCTACCACTGAACTATACTTGCAGTCTTCTCTCTGTATTTTACATTGTAGAATTAGAGGCTTATAGAAAAAGAAAGAGAAGCAAGAATTCCTACCTGTAATTAGTGTGGGCAAATGGAAACAGAGGTATGATGAAAAGGCTGCCACGATATGTTGGAGAGACTTGCTGCTTCTTTGGTGGCCAAGGCATGGTGACCACAGGGCTATGTGCTGGTGATGCGGAGAGAAGGCTGCAATAAGAAGGGAGATAAAGGGTGAATTCAGAGGTAAGGCAAAGAGCAGAATAGAAAGGAGCAGAAATCTCACTCCCAGCGAGAAGGGGCATATCTTACCTGTGGTAGTGTTAAGTAAAGAGGGACTTCTTGCTCCGTTTTCTGAAAGTTTGGGGATCCTGTGGTTTTCAGGACCATTCAGTGGCCCTCAGGTTTGTGTAATCTTACTATCCTCCTACATATATAATTGCTTCCTCTTATTCTCCTCCATTGGATCCTCTTTCTAACCCAGCATCTAAAGGTTGGTCCCATAGGGACCACTCCTGAATCCTTTTCTACGTTTACACATTTTCCTCTTGGGAATTTCTTATAATCTAATGGTTTGTTGTAGGTTGAATTGCGAATGTCCTTCAAAGGCCTATCTGTTAAAGGCTTTGTCTCCATCCTGTGGCACTATAGTGCGCGTGGTAGAAACTAGGGGGTAGGGCCTAGTGGAGGGATGTTAGTTCATTGAGGGCACAAGCTTGAAGGAACTATTTGGATCCTGGCCCTTCCCCTCTCTCTCTTTGTTTCTAATCTATCAAAAGGTTAGTAGTCTCCTATGTTACATGCTCCCCACCATGATGTACTGTACCACCACAAGCCCAAAGCAAAAGAGCCAAGAGAACAGGGACAGAAACCTCTGAAACCATGAGCCAAAATAAATTTTTTCTACTCATAAGTTGTTTGTATCAGGAATTTTATGACAGCAATCGAAAGCTAACACAGAAAATTGGTGTGGAGAAGTGGGATCACTGCTGTGACTATACCTGAAAATGTGGATCAGAAGCCTTTGGATTTAGTTTGTGAGAAGAATTCAGAAACGTTTGAAGATTCAGGCTTAAAGAAAGCCAGAAGGCTGTAAGTGGAGTTAATGGGCAGTTCCATTGAGGGCTCAAGAGACCAGAATGCTGATAGAAATGCAGAGAATCAATGCTGGGAATATTAAGATGCTGGAGATTCTTAGAGATGGGCTACTTGTAGTTTGCACTGTGAGATGGACATGTGCCTTTGGAGGCCAGCAGCAGTGTTATGATTTAGATCTTAAATATACCTCAAAGACCTATGTGTTAACGTGTTGGTACCCAGCCGATGGCAATATTGAGAGGTGGTGGAACCTTTGGGAAGTCAGATCTCCTGGAAGTCTTTTAGGACATACCCTTGATGGGATATTAGGACTCCGGCCTCGCCTCTCTCTGTTTGCTTACTGGCTGCCTTATGGTGAACAGGCTTCCACTGCTGTGCTCTCTCAATACAATGTATTTTGCAACCACAGGCTTGAAGCAACAGCATCAAGTGACCAACCTCTGAAACCACGAGCCCAAATAATCTTTCCTCCTGATCAGTTGTTTATCTCAGGTATTTTGTCACAGAAATGGAAAGATGACTAACACATGGCTCAAACTAACCTCTACATGTTGGAGACTCACTTCCAAATGTGCGTCTTCTATCCATAATGTCTGGGGAATCCAGCTGCAGGAATTTACTTCTAGGGGAAGTAGGAGCTCAGGGACTCCTCAGCTTTGGATCCGCAGGAATAGCAAGCAAATTCTGTCTGTTCCTGTCTGAATCTTTTCCCTTTGCCTGGGCAAGTGAGGCTTCTGATGTGTCCTACTAGGACAAGCAAAAAAAAAAAAAGTTATCAATCATGAAGAAGAAACGACCACTACAATGTGAAATTTGGTAGCCATGGCTATGGAGTTTACTATACTCGGCCCAGAGACCTTGTCGCTGAGATGATGTAGGAGGAGATTGTTCTAAGGAATAAAGACAGGGCGAATCTCAAAGGCTATGCCTTCTTCAGCTAGAGAGAAATATGCTCTCTATGTGAGTGAATGACCCTGAGGAAATGGAGGCACGTGGTAGGACTGTGTAGAGTGTTACAGAGCCACGGTAGCACTGCAGAGATACAGCATATAACTTCCTTGTGGAGTTAGAAGTATAACTTTTGACATCATGACCCCCCCCAGGAAAAATATTACTTTCCAAGCACACTGCAATAAACTGGAAGGAGATTTGTAGGCATTTAGAAAGGCTTCATGAGAAAATTACATTTTAAAATATGCACCTTGAGACCACAAGGTTAAATGAAATAAATCAGGGACACTAGCTTAACTATCACATGGTTTCTCTCATGTGAGAGACCCAAAATATAAATAAAGAGGATAATGAAAGACAGATAATAGGAAATAGAGAGAGAGAGATCTTTTGGGAGAGGGAAAGGGACCAAGAGCTGCAGGGAGGGAGGGAGAGGAGGAGAAGGGGACAGAAGAAGAGTTAGGAAGTGTTATGGACATGTACCGACTCCCCATGAAGAATGTGATCATTATGTACTGAAAACATGTACTAATAAAAAATTCAATAAAGACAGAAAAATGTAGTGGAACTTATTAGGAAATGCATTTAATATTGAACTTAGAAGGTGTAACTTTAATTTGTATAATATTTGAAGTCGCTTCAATAAATATACTTCTATTTTCAGTTTTATATTGGAAATTACTACAGATAATTACCCATTATAGTTATCAAGCATGATTTTTAAAATTTTGTGATAGTCACCATGAGTGAGATATTTCATTTGTACAAGTTAGTGATATAAGCTTTTATAAAATTTTGTATCCCCATTCTTTTAAATGACATTTAAAGATTCTAACAACTCTTCATTTTCTTTACAAATATAATGGTGGCATAACAGTTTGAATGGATATGAAATCCAGTTGAATTCTTATTGTTTCAAAATAATGATGCCAGCAAGATATTTTGATATTGACAGATTCTAAAGTTTATATGGAGATGGACAAGACCCACAATAACCAATACAGTTTTGGAGAACAAAGTTGGAAAATTGCTGTTATTTAACTTTAAGTCTTACAGTAAGGCTACAGCATCAAGCCAGAGTGGTATTGGTGAAAGAAGAAACAGACCAATGGAATAGAAGAGAAGAACACTAAAGAAACTCACACTGATAGAGTCAACTTATTTTTGACAAGGTAATGGAAACAATACAAAGGAACAAAGATAATCTTTTAAAAAAATGGTGCTGGAAAAATGGACATCCACATGAATAAACTGAATCTACATATAGGCATTACGTCCTTTACAAAAATTAACTCAGAGCTGGGGATTTAGGTCAGTGGTGAGAGTGCTTGCCTAGCAAGCACAAGGCCCTGAGTTTAATCTCTGGCATAAAAACAAAACAAAGAAAAAACTCAAAGTGGACCATAGATCTAAATGTAAACACAAACTAAAAATTTCAGAAGATAGGAGAAAACTGTAGATGACTTTGGGCTTAGCAGTGACTTTTTAGATATATCAAAGACGTGATCCACAAAAGAAATAACTGATAAACTGGACTTCATTAAGATCAAAATAACAGTAAAGCCTCAGGTTTCAGGGTGTATGTGTGAGTTAACTTGATAACCTTGCAGCTAGTTTGCATACATCAGCTACAAATTGACAGCAGTCTCTGAATACATGAGGACAGAATTTTGGCGAGGCTACTTTGAACTCCCCTGGGAACTCTTGCTTGATGTCTCTGGTCCCCTCGTCTCCATGGGGTTGCAGAAATGGCCAGATCTGAGCTCTATAGATGCATGTACCTTGAACTCCTGCAGTCATCTATGGGCCTTTTTTCCATGACTAATGATAGCATACAGTGGACTTGGCTGATGAAGATGAAATCTAGGTGTTTAAGGATTTTCTTGATCGAGCAGAAAGCATTGTTATTGTGGTTGACTAGAAGTTATCAGATGTTTATCATTGAGGCTCCTCTTGCACAATCAGGTAAGTGGCCCATCTGATGAGCGCATTGAAGGCTGAAGAATGAGGCCCAGTGTATATGTGGTGTAAAACTGGTTCGAATCTCTTGAAAGTTGGAGATGGCAGATTAGCAATAAAATTTTATGGCCATTGTATCATCAGGGTGAGAGAAACTCAGCCGACAGAGCCAGCACCCCCCAGTGGGAAGAAAGGGACCGTTTGTGGAAACAGTACAGAGACCTAAGCAGCTCTTGAGAGAGCTGAAAACACTCTTAGCAAAGAATCCTGGTGTGTTGGTTGTGAGCTCTTTCAGTAGAAGTCTTGACACAGTCTCTTTTTACATGCTCACTGTGAGATGAAAATATCTGATGCAAGTTCTCCGGGAGTTCTTTTGTCTTCCTCCTACGCCACTCACATTCATGAAGGAACCCAAAAGAAATGTTTGGGAAAGGAAAACAGGCACAAGCCTTATTGTTGTATAAAGTTCTGATGGAGCTGGAGGGTGCTGGGGCCTTAACTATGGTTTGGGGGTTCTCTAAAAACAATTCTCCTGTAGTGGCACAGTGCAGCTATTATTTGGGTTCTTACCTGCTAAGCAGGAATTTAGAATACAAGCTTACCTTGCATTTCGCAGCAATAATTTGATTGAGGTCCTTGATCAGTTTCATTAGGAAATTCTGTAGTTTTCCCAGGGCTGCTTTACAGGTCTCCACCTAAATCACCAGCCAGTTGAAGAGAGAGTCAGGAAAAGAATTTGCACGTACATGTTCACTTTAAAATGGCCAGCCCTTAAATGACCCTCGCTGGATATGGACGAATTTGGCTATGTAAGAGATTCACTGAGCTGTAATTCACATGCCATAAAAAATATTATTTTAAAGTATGCGATTTTCCTGTCTCTAATGGACTTGTCTGTTTTGGACATTTCTCGTCGGTGAAATTATACAATATGTGGCCTTTCCTGTCTGGCTTCTTTCACTTAGCACAATACCTTCAAGGGTCACCGTTCTGTAGCAGTACATTCCTTTTAATGAGAAGTACTATCCCATTAATAGATTTATTATATATTATTTATATGTTAGTGGACATTGGATCATTTCAAGTTGTTAGTTACTATGAGAAATGTTGTTATGAATATTGATGCACAAGTTTTTGTATAGACATGTCTTTTTGGCTCTGTTGGGTGTATCACAGGTGTGGAATTTCTAGGTCATGTGATAACTACATTTTCAGTATTTTGAGGAGCTGCCAAGGTGCTTTCTAAAGTAGTTGCACCATTTTACTTCCCCACTAGTAATATGAGGGTTCCAACTTCTCCACATTCTTGTCAGCACTTGTCACTGTCTTTTTTATTTTAGCTACCTCTAAAGTTTGAACATATATCTCCTCCAAAACTTGCATTGAAATTTAATTTCCACTGTGGTGTGTTAAGAGGTGCAGCTATTAAGAAGAGATTAGCCTGTGAAGACTCTATCCTTATGAACGGATTAAATCCATTGTCCTCAGAACACGTTAGTTATCGTGCCAGTAGGTTCCTAATAAAGGGATAAAACTGGTCACCTTCCTTATCCATGTCTCATACTTTGTTGCCCTTCCACTTTTTCCATTGGATGACACAACACGAAGGCCTTCTCTAGATGCAGGTGTCATACTCCTGGACTTTGCAGCGTGACATGGTAGCTCATTGTTGTTTTGGCTTGCACTAATGATACCGAGTAAATTGTCATGTAGTTACTGACCAATTGCTTATCTTATTTGGAGAAATGTGCATTTCTCTTCTTATTATTGAGTTATAAGAGTAATATTCTGGATACAGGCATATTACAAAATACATGATTTGCAAATATTTCCTTCCATGCTGTGGGCTCTCTTTTCATTTTATTGATACTAACTTTTGAAAAGATTTTAAATTTTGATGAAGTGTAAGTATCTTTCTTTCTTTTTATTTTTTGGTCTATTGTGATTTTGGTATCGTATCTAGAGGCAGACATACAAATCAGTAAAAGGGAGTTGAAGAGTTCAAAAATAAATTCTTACGTTTACAGTCAATTGATATTTGGCAAGGGTGTCAAGACAATTCAACAGGAAAAGAACAAGTGGTGCGGAGGAGTGGATATTTACAGGCAAAGGAAGGAGACTGAACCCCTACCTCATACCATCTAAAAATTCAAGCGAGTAATCCAAATGCAAGAGCAAAATTTAAAAAATTTAGAATGAAACACAAGCTAATATTCAAAATTATGGATAATTTTTAAGGGAATTGGTATTCAAGTGATATTTAGTTCTATTACTTCCTATGTACTCTTTCCTAAAATAGATCAGCTTTAGAAGGTGTCAGTATGTATAACTTCCCTTCTGATACTTTAAGAATTTTGTGTTGAGATGTGCTGAATTCAGGTAAGTGAAAAAGGAAAAGTGACAGGATTTGGAACATGCTTTTACATCTGTATTTATTTGTATACTTATCTACATCTGTTTAAGACCATGAATTCACATGAAAGTCACTAATTCAAATCCATTACTATTGGATTTATTTTCATTCCTCCTCCTCTCTATCATTTCAATATCTGTAACTATATGAAAGCAAAAACCTTGACTGTTATCATTAATGTATTCATTTTTGATCAATTTCCCTGTATGAAGCTGATTTTTCTTGCCTGTCCCTGGTCCCTCTGTACGAAAGGTCTTCCCCTCATCCCTCTCCCGCATGCAATGCTGGTCCCCCATTCATATATGTGGCCTGCTTACCTTGCTTGGTATCTGAAGAATGGCAGCACACCTCAGTCCTTATGGAACTTTGGCCCCAGCACTCAACAGTGAACTTCACCCTCATGGACTTCCCTCTCCCCCAGCAGGATGCTTGTATGAGCAACATTTTTCATCTGCTTGTGCTCTGGCTCCCAGCCGTGGACCACCACAGCTCTGCTTCCATATCCTGTCCCCCCACTGTGCTGCAACACAGATATCGACTTTGCTGTGCCTAAACGAAAGGCTTAGGACTGCATTGTTCAGGAAGGGAAGAGAAAAGAAAAAAGAAATGGAAGAGGAGGCAAAAGGGAAGGGAAGGGAAGGGAAGGGTTAAGCTATACTTTTTTTTTTTTTTAAATAAAAGAAAGACAAATGTGAAAGCCCAGAGGGGATAGAATCCTTTTGCTCATTGTTAAGGGAAAGTAAATATGGAATTTGAGGATATGGGCATTCATCTTGTCACAGTACCCACATCTGGCTTCCCTTGAAGTCTTCATAACTTCTGCTGTGTCTGTGCTCTAGCTTGAAGACCACAGATCAAGGAAACACTGACTAAGTAAACATAATGAGTATGCATGCCCTAAATGTCAGTGTGCTACCCTTTTCCTTCTTTCTGTCCTTTCATCCTGCCCCCACCTCCCATCTAGAAACACAGCATTTTCCATTCTCATTTCCTCTGTGCCCCAGATCATTTCATGGAACCCTGGTTTGCTCTGTCTTCAGACTTCTTTCTTCCTCAATTTTGGGACAGACTTCCTTTAAAGTCTTTTTGTTTGTTTGTTTGTTTGTTTTTGTTTTTTCTTAGACTACTGGCCTTGAACTTGTGATCTTCTCACCTCAGCCTTCAGAGCAGCTGAGACTACAGGCGCGTGGCACCATGCCCGCCTGGGACTTACCCTTCCTATGGATGGGGACCCCGGCAGAGACCTACCTTCACTCTTGCTCTGGGGCTGAGCCTCCCAGGTCCAGGGCATCTCTGGTTAGATTTTCCCGTCTGAGTCTCAATGCTGTAAGAAGTCGCAGTTGGAAATGTCTCAGTGAAACTGAAAGGACACTTAGGCTAGGACTGAGTTTATCTAGGACTGATTAACCACCTGCGATGGTTAATCTTGATTGTCAGCTGGATTGATTTAAGAGACTCACAATAACCTTTTCTCCTTCACGTTGTGTTGTCAGCATTGCGAAGCGGAGTAATACGGTACTAAGTCACCAAGTTTCCTGGGTTCTATAATCTAAAGAAAGGTACTGATTAAAAAGCCTTATGACTCATGCAAGTGGACCTAGAGAATTCATTTAGGTTTTCCCTGGTCACTGTCTTAGTTGTTCCTCGTGGTGTTCAGAAACTTTTTAATTTGATACGGTTCCACTGTTGATTATTGCATTTTTTTTCTTTGCTATGACAGTCCTATATCCGAAGGCTTTGCTTATAGCTATGACTTCAGGTGTTTTCCTTGTGTTTTATTCTAGCCATTTTGCGATTTCAGGTCTTGTATCTAGGTCTTTGATCCATTTTGAGTTAATTTTTGTACAATGTGAGAGATAAGGGTCTATTTTCAATCTTCAACATATGGATATCCAGTTTTTTGTTTTGTTTTTTTTTAAGCTGTTTTTTCTTCAATGTATGTTTTTGGTTTTTTTGTCCAGAATCAGATGGTTGTAGTTTCGTGGGTTTGCTTCTGTGTCCTCTCTTCTGTTTAGTGGTCTGTGTGTTTATTTTCTTTTGTGTGTGTTTTTGTTAGTATGGTTTTGTAGTACAATTTTAAATCAGGTATTGTGATGCTTCCAGCCTTGCTCTTTTTGCTTAGGATTGCTTTGGCTACTCTGGGTCTTTTGTATTTCCAAATAAAATTCTAGGAATTTTTTCTAGTTCTGTGAAGAATGTCATTGGTATTTTGATGAGGATTGCATCGAGTCTGTAGATCACTTTTGGTAACATGGTCATTTTAGCAATATTAATTCTACTAATTTATGAACATGGGAACTTTCCATCCTCCAGTGTCTTCTTCAATTTTTCTTTATGGTGTTCTGAAATATGCATCTCCTTGGTTAGATTGATCCCTAGGTATTTTATTAGTTTTTGAAGCTATTGCGAATGGAATTGTTTTCCTGATTTGTTTCACAACTAGGTCATTATTAATATAAAGAAAAGCTATTGATCTTTTAAATGTTGATTTTATAATCTGCTGCTTTGCTGAATTTGCGTTTAAGTGCTAAAAGTCTTTTGGTGGAGTCTTTAGGGTCTTTCAAATATTGGATCATATAGTCTGCAGAAAAAAGATAATTTAACATCTTCCTTTTCTTTTCTTCTTTCTTTCTTTCTTTCTTTCTTTCTTTCTTTCTTTCTTTCTTTCTTTCTTTCTTTCCTTAATTGCACTAGCTAAAATTTCAAGAATTGGGGCTGGGGTTTTAGGTCAGTGGCTACAGTGCTTACCTAGCAAGCACAAGGACCTGAGTTAGCTCTCTGGCAAAAAAAAAAAAAAAAAAAATTTCAAGAACTACATTGAATAGAAGTGATGAGAGTAGACATTCTTCCTTTGTTTCTGATTTTAGAGGAAATGCTTTCAGTTTTTTCCATTCATAATGGTGTTGGTTGTGGGTTTATCATATATGGCCTTTGCTATATTGAGAAATGTCCCTTCAATACTTAGTTTCTTCAGGGCTTTTATCCTGAAGTGATGTTGAATTTTGTCAAAAGCTTTTTCTGCATCAGTGAGATGATCATGTAAACTATAACATATGGTTTGACTGTGGTCCAATTAAGGTAGCTATGAAAAGTCCCTTTATCTTCCATCTGAAAAGGCTAAATGTCTTTTGAACATACATTGATTCTTTACGTAGGGTTGAGTCATGACTAGAAGAGTGCATGTGAATAGCTGACGCCCTGTATAGCTGTTGGACTAATCGCACATGTATTTTCCAATGAGTACTCATCCCACAGCTAAATGTCAAACTGTAGTCAGGTGGACAGAAGCCACACAGGATGGCATGATCATTCTGAATTCTGGCAATTTTCAGTGAGAGGTGAACAAAACACTGTGCGTTGTTCTGAAGTAAGTAAAGACTCTAATAACCATCAGGGCTGGTACTGAGCAAAGTCTTGCCCGGAAGTTATCACAGACAGCGTTTTCAGTAGGAACCCAGAATCTTGTGATGTGGAAAGCCCATGATTTGTGCTGGTCAACTGCGATTCATTAGTAGTAACTGGACAAAGATAAAACAATGCTACTTAGTAGGTCCCCATAGATACTGTTAAATGTAAAGAGATTTATTTTCCAACCTTAGAGTATTTTCAAGGTGACTCTGAATTGCCTGATGTCACATCTTAAACGTTAAATTGATGGCTTAAAATTAAAAGTGAAAAAAATGAAGTAATTTCTATAAAAAGAAAGAAAGTTTTGCCCTTTCTATACAGCTTTGCAACTGAAAATCTGTGTTTGGGTTCCAGCGACCCTGCACCATCAAGTGGAAGTGGGCCTTTGCTTTTTTCATGCTATGTTCCTTTTTAAATTCTTTGTTACAAATGCCTGTCTTTTTTGATGGCTGAATGGTGCATAAAGATGAAAGTCAGAAAAGACGTTGACCACAGTAGTAAAATCTCTAATATCCAGGAGTATACTCTATATAAAGATTTGAAAATAGGCGGAAGATAGAGGTGTGTGTCGGGAAGAATTCCCAGCTCATGGCCTCTTAAGAGAGAAAAGCTAAGAATACAATATGGCTATTTTATCTGCCAAAGCACAGAGAGTTGCTTCTTGCACATGAGAGTTATTGGAAACCATGACATTCTAGCCTACATTAGTGGAACTTCTAGCTCATGATGCTAATAAGTTATATAACTCGGAAGTCGAAGAAAATGTTCTTTGGGGCACTTCTGCGTGCTTCTGAAAATCTCAAATTTAAAAGAGAAGCTAGTAAGTCAAACTTCAGAGCAAATACTTAAATCAAAAATAGTTCTGAGCTGTAGTGTGAGAAGAAACAATTGGATTTCCTCTGAGAGCGATTTCTTAACCCTGAAATAGTGGAAAAACTGGAAAGAGTAGCTCTTGGTCCTTTGGATGTTCAGAGAATAAAAGAGAAAGCTTGATTTTAATCAAAATACTTTTTTTATTTAGTTTTATAAACCTTCCTTTTGGTGTATTGCAGGCACCTCTCCTATTTCCTTCTCAAATTTAGATCATTCCTCTGTACCCTCGAAGAGCCCAAGACCCGCTTTGGGATGACTCTGGTGAACAAAGAGCAAGCACTATCTCAAGTCTGCATTCTGAGCCTTTATTTCTCCCTGCCTATCACAAGGAAGCTTCCTGGACATTTTAGACTTAAAAAAACCTGCAATTCAATAAAAATGAAGATTTTCCTTTTAGGTCACCATTTCTTCTGGCAGACTGAGCCTAAAGTGCACTTTATTTCCCTTTAATTTAACAGCTCCAGCAGCTTTTCCAGTTAAATCGACTGTTCATTATTGAGCCCCATTTCTGAAGGGGCTGTGCAGTGCAGTTTAATGAGTCCTTGGCACAAAGCTCCCTTTCAGGACTGGGGAAGAATAGGGGCTGCTCAGGCCCTGTAGGGCTGTATGTCAAAGCCAGCCCATAATGCCTGTCAGCCAAGGGCAGAAATTCCCACTGATACAAGAATGTGCAAGAAATCAACTTTCACCACCGGCGAGCAGATTAAGACACGACCAGGAAATGAGACTGTAGGTTTAGAACAGTGACACCTGTTTGAACAGAGCAATTTTCCCATCCCTTGATCACTGTGCGGCTGCAGTGGGGGCTGGGAGGAGCAGCAGCGTAGCCAAAGCCTCAAAGCCCTCCAGGTCCTTGTACAAGGGAAGGAAGACAAGACGTGGGAGGGGGCGTCTTTGGGCTAGGCCCCGTGCTAAGTGCCTTCACACACTTTTTCTGCTTCATTCCTTGCAACGAGCCTAGGCGGATTATTTGCCTAAGATGGAAGAAGAGATTGAACCCAGGTGCTTTCATTCTGGTTCCAGGTCATGCTACTGATTGGCCACTTGTTGCCAAAGATGGGATGGAATACAGGCCTGTCTGGCTCTGGGATGTCTGTCTTTCCAGGGCTGTGAAGTGAGTTTTGTCAAATTTGATTTGGTCCTTTGGAAATATCCTTTACAAATTTTAATTGCATGACATATGTATTAAGTGTGTACTGGGCGGGTGTGATGTGTGTTGTAATGTAGGCAGATGAGACAAAACATGGAGATATGTGGAGTGGTAAAGGGTCTGTTATTAGACAGCTCTGACAATATATAACTTGTATTTTCCAGACCTCAGGAAACTTTGAGAAAGTCCCTTTCACTAAGTCTTGGCTGTGAAGGTCAAAATGGGGCAAAGGATTTCTGCATAACAGAGTCCTAGATGCCTCTGTGGTACACCAATACTCTAGTCCTGAGTTTTTTTGGGGGGTGGTGGTGGTGCTGGGAACTGAACTCAGGGCCTTAGTACTTGCCATGCAAGTGTGGTCCTGAGTTTTGAAGTGGGGAGTGTGAATTGTTCTTCTTCTGGTATGGAGCAGATAAAGCCTGTTGAATTTTAATTTTCAGAAGGTAAAGGTAAAATAATGACTCTTAGGCAAATGTGATATGAACCACATGTGAAAGGTCTTATTTAGCTCATTAACTGGCATCAGATTGACTGAAATGTTAGGATTGGTTCAAAGAACACTTAGGAAGCCATAAACACACATACTCATATAAAATGCACGCACGCACACACACATACACACACACACACACACAATGTAATATTAGGTTAACTTCACTGAGTTATATACAAATTAGGCTATAAATCTTTGTGGTTATTTATTCCACGGATAGAAGTTATTGGCATATCTACTGAACGAAAGTACTACCAGGTAACAAGTAGTTTTACTACATCAGAGTCCTTCAGTAAACAGCGAATAGTGAAAGGAACTAAACTGATAAGTTGATTCCTTCAAGATAGACTCTGGAAGGTCTTTTCTTGTCTAACATTGGAAAGAATGTGGAGTTCATCTTTGTGCCTTATTTCCAGGTTATTGAATAATTTTTCTGATAAGCCCTATGTTTCATATGTAAATTTGGACCCACTTAAAGGAAGAAGAGGGTTTGTCCTCATCACAGGGAATCAGTGGCAAAGACAAAACCAAAGCTCTAGTCTGCTGTTTTCCTAACAGTGTTTGCTCTGTTTACTGCCTTGGCACCTCTGGCAATCTTGATTCCTAATCTAGTGTTTCCATTTAGAGACCAGAGAGGGAGAGAGCTTGTATTTTCCTGATTATAAAGAATGAAGAGGTATGCATTTTTCAGGGCAGATCCAATTAATTTAAATTAAATATGACATTGGGAAATATGTGTGAATTCACCCATATTGCTAAGGTAGAAGTTGGAGAGTTTACTTCCTGCTCGTAGCACAGAAGTAAGTTGGTTCCTTAGACAGGGCTCCCTGGAAATAGACTCAGAGATGGAAAGTTGCATGTCAAAGGTTCGTTGAGGTGGACTCTTGTGTGACACATTTGTAGGGAGGTGAGAAAGTCAAGATTGGATGGAAGGAGGAACTCACCAGCCATCTGCCTCAGCTAATCTAGCTCTGGCGGTAGGATGGTCTTTTAGATTTGACCCAAGTTGAGGCAAGACAGTTATGGCCTTTATATCTCCACATCTGCCAGTTACTGGTCTCTGGTGTATGTGGGAGGGAGTGTTACCTTGGGCAAAGTGATTTCCTTCAGTGGAAATTCTTAATAAGGGGTCCGGCAGCCAATAGACTTGGCAGCTGGCAGATAGGTTCATTAGGCCACAGAGGGGGTCTGGGTGGACTACCACAGTATCCATTAATCTCATTTTTACTACAAGGCTAACTGTAATTAAAAAAAAAAACCTTCAAAGCAAGGGTAATTATTGCTGGACTGAAAGTGAGTGTTGGGGCACTCTGTTGAGAAAGGTTCCAGGTTCATCCAGGCTCCGCGGAAGGAGCATGGCAAGTGTAACTGATGTCTCTACAAGAGAGTGGGTCGGGGGGCCAGAATTTCTCCTTGGGCTTCATGGTGGTGTAGGGTGATTGCACTATGGTGTGCCAGGGACCATCTTTACTGATCTCCTGCGTAATTATTAATTGTATTATGTCATGGATAATTATTCGTAACATTACAGTTTATTCTTATAAATGTCCTGCTTCTGAAGATTGATTTTATGGTCATCCAAATTCTTCTCAATCTTACTATATTCCTACCTTTCTTTTTTCCAAAATGCTCCCTTCTCTCTGAACCCAGGCTGGGAAAAGTAGCCTAGTATCCTCAATGCATTTGGGATTCTAAAGAAGAATGGAAGGAAAGACTTACTTCACCAACTTCTGCTTTTAGCTTTGCAACACAAAATTCTCTAGAGGCAGAGGTGCAAACATGACTGGGAAAATTCCTAGAATGGTCAAGCAGGAGGTGGAATGTGAGACAAAGTACAGGGAGAATAAAACACTGACAACAACAACAACAACAACTACTACTACTACTACTACTACAAATTACTCTCCTACACGGTAAAGCAGAATTTTGATATATAGCCATCTCTGACCTGGCTGAAGGCATGTTGACCTTGCATTTAAAATGAGAGACATGTAAAGCTAGAAGAGAATGTCAGGGTTATACATCCACCTTATAGAAGGGATCAGGCCCAGGGTTTCACTCTAGGCAATGGTAGGGCAGTTTCTTAAGCCTTCCTAGCTTGTGCTTCTTCCACTGCACCAGTGCTTATTTAAATTCTGTCTTCTAAAGAAAAATTAGTAGGATCCATAGCAATGGCAACAACATGGAGGCAGCAATTTAACTGAGGCATGGAGCTGCCTCAGTTAAAAGAGAAAGATTTCTCACAGAACTGGGATGATTTGGCAAAGCAGCTGGCAAGAAAATTAGTACACAGAAGAGAGTGGTGAATTATTTTTTCCTTTGTAAACAGAGCATGGCATCAGGTTGGGGACTAGAGTCCTCTTTTGTGCCAGGAACGTGACAAATAATAAAAAGTGCTACCAAGAACAAGGCAGTGTGTGGCATGGCGTGGAAGGCCAAAGTTAAATAAACTCCTCTGTGTAAAAATCTCCAGTGGCTCTTCATTTTCATAAGATCAAGTCTAAGCTTTCTTTGCACAGGATTGAAGGACTCCTTCTAGTTTTATGTTCCTCCGTCCCTTGCCTCACACTCCACATTCCAGCCATATCATACTATTTAAAATGTTTTTACCTTACTATTTTTTAAATGTTTTACTTTTTAAAGAGCAATTTTGGACTTAAAGAACAATTAAGAGGAAGGTACAGATATCTCCTATGTACTCTGTGGCAGTTAGAGTGGGATTTCTACTTAATTGCCTTTGGAATCTGCTGCAGAAATTTGTGGAGCACATTTTTTTGTGTGTGTGCAGAGCTCAGTTTTCTGTGTGTGGAGCACTTCTAGGTGTGTTTGGGTGGGTCGTTGAGGCATGGCCTTGGGGTCTCTGTCCTGTCCCTTGCCCTTTCTGTTCTGGCACTATTGTCCTGATTTGCTTCCTGGATGCCATGAACTAAGCAGTTTTGCTACGCCACACCCTTCTGCCATGACACTCCTGCCTTGGGGCCTGCTGGCCTTTCCTCTTTTAAACTGTGGGTGTTGGGTATTGTGACTAGCAATGGGAAAACTAATATATACTCCTTACACCTAAACATGCACAGCCTCCTTATTATCAATATCTTCCACCATAGTAGTATGCTTTTAAAATTGATAAACCCATGTTGATATTCATAATTCCCAAAGTTCATAGTTTACGTTAGGATTTTCTCTTTGGTTTGTAATTTCTAGGGGTTTGGAAAAATGTGTGTCATCTATACATCATTAGAGTACAATGCAGAGTATTTTCACTGACTTAAAATCCTTTGTTGTCTACCTTTTTATCCTTTTCTGCCCTTCCACACCTTGAACTCACTGGTCTTTATATTGTCTTCACAGTTTTACCTTTTCCAGAATGTCATGCAGTTGGAATCGTATAGAATGTAGCCTTTTCGGATTGGTTTCTTTTACTTCATTATATACATTTAAGTTTCCTTCGTGTCTTTTCATGGCTTGATAGCTCATTTCATTATACAGTTGAATAATATTCCAGTCTATATGTGATCACTTATAATTACCAACTCACCTACTAAAGAACATCTTGGTTGTGTCCCAGTTTTGGCAGTTACAAATAAAACAGATGTAAACCCTATATGCAGGCTTTGTGTGGAAATATATTTTTAATGCCTTTGTGTAAGTACTAAGCATTCAATTGCTGGATTATATGGTCAGAATATGCTTAGTTTTCTAAGAAACCTCTCGTGTTTTCCGAAGTGGCTGTACCATTTTTCATTCACTCTGGCAACAAACGAGTTCCTGCTGCTCCACATCCTTGTCAGCGTTTGGTGTCTGTGTCTGGGAGTCTGACCATTCTTTTAGGGGAGTGTTGGTGTCTGGGGGCTGTTTTATTTTGCATTTACTTAATGACATATGTTCGTAAGCACTGTTCCATGTGATTATTTGTCATCCTGTATATCTTCTTCTTCGGTAAGGTGTCTGTTCAGGAATTTTGCTCGTTTTTTTTTTTTTTTAATATGGATTGTTCATGTTCTTATTGTTGAGTTTAAAGAGTTCTCTGTGTCTGTATGAAATGCATTTTTTGTGAATGTTCCCTTGTAGTCTGTAGCTTGTCTTCTCATCATGTTGACATTGTCTTTCACAGATCATACATTTTCAGTTTCAGTGAAGTCTATCTTACCAATTATTCTTTCATGGATCATGAATTTGATGTTTTATCTAAGTCATCTCTATACTCAGACTCATCTAGGATTTTTTCCTATTTTAACTTCTAGGAGTTTTAGGATTTTGAAGTTTTCACTTAGATCTATGATCCTAATTTTCATTAAATTTTTATAAAGCATATGATATCTATCTTGATTAATTTTTTTGCATGTGGATGTTTAGTTGTTTTAGCACCATTTTTTGAAAAGACTCTCCTTGCTGCACTGTATTGCTTTTGTCACAGACCAGTTGACTGTATCTTTGCAGCAATCTATCTACCTACCTGCATATGTTTCTGGGCTCTCTGCTCTGTTCCATTGATCTGTTTGTCTATTCTTTCACCAGTACCACACTGTCTGGATTACTGTACCTTTATCATAAGTCTTAAAATTGGATAGCATCAGTTTTCTACCTATATTTCTCTCCTTCAGTATTGTTTGGCTACTCTGTAAGTTTAAACCTGCATGTCCTCGCTTATGAAGATGGCTGCTTTCTAGGACCTCCCCCTCACTTCTTTTTTTAATCTATAAAAACTTGTTATCTTTTAAGACACGGACTGAATGGCATCTTTATAAAATTTTTTCAAAAATTTCCAGACACGGGGAGTCATTCCCTTTTGGATGCTCCAGTGACACTTTGCTTATTTGTCTATATGACGCTGTTCTGGGGGTGAGAAGCAAGTCTGCCATTTGTCTATGTCTAGTGCGTAGTGTACCTAGAATGTGTGTATTGTTGGTGCTTAGGAAGGTGCCTGGGACATAGTAGAGTCCCAAAAGGTACTGGCATGGGATGGAGATGGGTATGTACACAACTAATGCTACAAAGCAGAACGAGCCTTGAGATAGAAGATTTTGTTTGAAGCTAAATACTATTGCTTGCAGCTGCTTGATCTTTGGTGAGATGCCTAAACTTTGTGAATTTAGGTTTCTTCAGTAAGATGGAGATGATATTCCTGACTTGAAACAGTTTTTGTGGGGATTAAAGAATAATATGTGCAAATGCTCAGAACTACTTCAAATATAAGGTGAGAGCTCAATAAATGCTTTTTGGGGGATTGGGTGGGTACTGGCAATTGAACTAGGATCTTCACAGTGAGCTACATCACCAGACCCACTTTTAATTTTTTTATTTTGAGACAAGGTCTTGCTAAATTGACCGTGCTAGGCTTGAACTTGCAATCTTTCTGCTTTCTGAATAAATGGATCAGTAAATAAAGAAGTGCTATAAAAGAGATAAAGGAGAAATGTCAGAGAAGCATGAGGAAAGGAGACGCTATGGCCCCAGTTGGTGTCCGTGAGAGATGAAGAGGCTTTTTGAAAGAAGTTAATGTTAAGTGTGGATTTTAATAGCAGGACAGGATCCTCAGAGAATGTAGGGGAATTAGTGATCCCTTTGTTCAGCCTTATCAAACTATAACCTGAAGCTTTTTTTTACAGTTTTAAATGTTATGCCCAATTAAAGCCACTTTAATAACAATGTGGAAAGATCAAGTTAGTATAGTAGAACTAGTCCTTGGCAGGAGTGTCTAAAATTCAGATTCTCGGGCTGGTGGTGTAGCTCAGTGATAGAGCACTTGACTAGTGTATCTGAGGCCCTGTGTTTGATTCCCTCTACTGAAAAATAAAATCAGATTCCTTTTTCATAAAATGAAAGTGAGCTTGAGAGGCCAGAGGGGGAATGAAAGATAGGTGTGGTATTCTAAAACTAGAAAATATCCCTCTTCACTCATTTCCTCCTTTGATGCAGTCAGGAAGTGCTTTCCGGAAAGAACAGGCAGCTTTAATGCAATTATGTGACATTGGCCCTCCCCAACATGATGCGCTAGGCGACTCCAGCTGGCCTCACGCAAGAGAAAGCAAACTTCAGCTGGCCCTCAGGCCATTGTTTTAGCCCTCTGCAGAGAAGTGTTCCAGCGGCAGAACGGAGGTGCTTAAACTGGTTAATTGAATGAATTCAACCTCTTATAATAGTATCTAGGTCTTTAAGAATTTCTGTGTGGTGCACCGGATATTAGGCTGTTGGACTGCTTAAGCACCCGGCCTTATATGGCCCTGGATTTTTCTAGTGTCTGCACTGTTAATTTTGTAGAAACCTCTGTGGGCTCCAAGTAGCCTTTCACTTTACCATGCTGCTGCTGCTCTGTATTGATCCAACTTCAGTCTAGTGTCTCTAAGAAGAGTAAAAGCTATCAAGTATCTGAATGTAGTTTGAGCAAAAAAGACTCCATGAGAGGGACTTGTATAATTTTCCTCATTTCCAGGAAAAGAAGAAGGCATAATCGCTATTTGGAAATCAAATCCTTCAGTTCCGTTCCGTGTTGGCCTCATCTGCTTGGGCCTGCAGCAGACTGACCACACGAGGAATGAGGTATTGCAGAAAGAGAGAAAAAACCCTGAAAGGCAGGTGATAGTCTTTGGCCTTTCTCTCCGTCAATTCAACTTCTTAGTGATGCCAAAATGAGATTTCTTTCTTTTTCATATGTGAATATAATTTACCACAAAGGCATAATAGATTTTAAGCATGTAGCCGTGAGCTTTTACAAATGCTGATACCTGGATATGGCTTGTGTATTGGGTGGTTTGAGGTTTCCCAAGACTTCATGTGTCAAAATGTAATCCCTATTGTGATATATTAAGAGGGTAGAAACTTAATCTGACTATGGTATATAGAGGTGAGGCCTTTGAAAGCTGATTAGGATTAGATAAGGTCATTATGGAGAGCCTTATGATCGAATAGTGGTGGCCTTATATGAAGAGGGAGAGAGACTAGAAGACACATACACATACTTGTACCTGCCACCTGTCTCTTGCCATATGGTGTTCTGTGCCACTTCAGGATTCTATCAGCAAGAAGGCCATCACCAGATAAGGTCACTGGAATTGTGAGTCAAAATAAACCTCTTTTTTATAAAGTAGTCTGTCCCAGTTATATTATTATAGCAATGAAAAATGAGACTAACACTCCAGTGGGGATATACAGTATTTACATCCTATATAAGGTTCATTTAAGTTGTGGGCATTAGATATTTTGTCCCAGTGATGTGGAAAGTGACTATGATACCCTGTTTATACTCAATTACAGACTGTTAGGAATGAAGCAAAAGTTTGGTGGTTCTCTTAGAAGTTCTGCATATTTAGACCCAAAAAAGCATCTTGTCCATTATGCAGTACACTTAATAGCCATATTTCCCTTTTCTTCCGAAGACAGTGAATAGAATATGGTTCTATCTCAGCACTGAACAGAGATCTTTCCATCTCTGTAAGTGTTGAAGCCTACTCAGTTCCACAGAGTCAATTATTATCCATCAAAACAAATCATGGTAATCTCAATCCCTACAGTCACTGACTGGTATAAAAGTAAGTGTGTAAATCAGGTTTGGCTAAGAGAGAAGGTGACGGCGTCCCTTTCTGCATACGATCTGAAAGCCTCCTGAGGAAAGCCTCCTGAGGAAAAGTCTCTATATCATAACATACCCATACAAGGATGAAAATGATCACAAATAAGGAGCAGAAAGATAGATTCTGTGTTTGTGGTGGTATCTATCAACAGCTGAACTAATGCCAGAATTTTCTTACATTAGGATCTCTTGATCCTACCACCTTGCCCTTTTACCTGGTTATCTATGACCACCAAACATATTACAGAGCCAGATATTATACAAATATTTCTAATTCAACATTCTGCTAGTGATTAAGTTTATGAGCATAACAAGCATAGGGAGCAGGGGAGGGAGTATCTTGCCCAGTGGATATTTCCAGTGTGTTCACTCTGAAGAAGGCTTTCTGTTTGGTCGCTCTTGATTGATTCATTGGGGTATAGGGCTTTCCTACAGTGAAGACTCTTATTTAAAAATTACTGTTAAGAAACTTGTGCAATAATCCATTCCAAAACTTACTGGTTTAAACCCAAAATTTATAATTTCACATAATTCTGTGAATGGGCGATCTTGTGGCATTTCTGCTGGTCTTACCCAATGATCAGAAAATGACTGGGATTATTCATGTGGGTTCAATTATCTGATAATTTGACAATATCTTGTGACCTTAAAATAGCCTTTCCGGCATATGTGGCAAATAGTGGTGGCTGTCAGCAGAGGCGCCTGGTTTCCACTTTCTGTGAGCTCGCACATGATGTGTAAGGGTTCCAGCATTGAAAGACTGAAGTGGAAGCTACCAAAGCTCTTATGTTGCCAACTTGCAAAGGCTGGACACTTGTGCAGTTTGTGGAGAAACAGACTCTAACTCTTGATGGAATAAATGGCAATGCCATATTGCAAGAGGGCTTGGACCTGGGGAGTGCTAATTCACTGAAGTCATTGTTACAGCAATATAGCACAGCTGTTATGTATATATGTATAAATGAAAGAAAGAATGAAATATAAATGAGTATGTGCCTCATTTTTATAACTATAGTGATACTGTAAATGGAGCATCAGGACAGGACTTGGTAAATCGGATCAGGAACTGGTTTTACAGAG
>PVJO010024824.1:0-23742 GCA_004026905.1 Hystrix cristata
GGGCTGCTGGGCAGAATAGTATGGGAGAAGTTTAGACGAGAACTGCGTATGATTAGAGCTGGTTTTTATGCAGTGCGACTGACTGATATGAAACCTTTACACCTGAGCTCTTTGTCTTCTTTTAATTTTGGAAAATGTATTCTATGATTTTTTCAACTATTTCTGTCTTTTTATTTTTCTGTCCTTTTGGGGTTACTATTATTTTTTACAGGGTAGGGGAGAAATGCTGCAAGGTTTTTTTATTTTTCTTCAGTTTAGATGCGACTGACAAATGTTGATAGTTTCAGGATGCACACATGATGTCTGAGCATAGCGTTACATTGTAAAATGAAATGATTACCACCATTGAGCTAGTTAGCATATCCATCTAGAGACAGCTTTTCTCAGGTAGTCAGTACACCGCTACTAACACAAATCATCTTGCTGTAGCTCAGGTCTGTAGTACTTATTCATCTCACAAAGGGAAGTTTTACTCTTCACCAAATATCTCCCCTCCCATCCCATAACCCCTGGAAAACACTACTCTGCCCTCTGTTACTCTGATATCGACTTTTTAATAGATTCCACCTATAATTACAATCAGGCAGTATTTTTCTTCCTGTGTCTGGCTCATTCTACTTAGTACATGCTCCTCAAGCTTCACCCATTTTGCTGTAAATAGTGGGATTTTTTTCTTTTAAGGCTGAATTCTGTATGCCACATTCTCTTTGTCCTCTCATCTCCTGATGAATAATCAGGGATTTCATCTCCTGGTTACTGTGAGTAGCACTGCGGAGACCGTGGGAGCACAGATGTATCCTCGACCTCTTCATTTCTCTTCGTATCTATTCACTTGGGTCGTGACATTTACCAACCCCGACAGTGACTTGTACACATCTCTGAACATCAGCTCATTGGAGTCTGCCTTGGGCCATAGTTTTCATTTCCATGAGAGCTGGAATCGGAAGCCAGATACAAGCCACAGGCAAGATGCACTAGCTGCAATTAATGCAATTTTTTAAATGATGGAGGTCCTCAGAGAGCTATTGTACAAAGCCAATCAACTGAGGACTTCATATATTTTTGATATTGCATCACAAATTCTCTACTACACCAAAGACGGGGGTTGGCTTGGTCTCCAAGAAAAAGGTAAAATGAAATCAAGGAGGATTTCATCCCAACCAAGGCAGAAAACAACTGGTACACACAAAAATATCAGAGGACACAAGTCTTCCTGGAGCAATGGGCACTTCAGCTGAAGGGCTCTATCCATCAGCAACAGTGCCCAGCACATGGGGAGGAGCTGGCTGTATCGGTCCAGGAAAATGGGCACGGGATCAACTGAAATAAACAAGGATCCAGAAGCAAGAGGTGGGGCCCATGGCCAACAGACTCGGAGTTCATCACCAGGCATGAGGCTCATGAAAATGGGCATGAGAGACATGAGCCATGGGCAGGAGGTCTCTGAGAAAAGGAACAGAGTCCATGAACAGAGGGATGGAATCCACAAACAATGTAGATTAGGTCCATGTCAAATGGGCATAAGGAAGATGACCAAAGTTATGGGTCTCATTTTTAGGACATGGGATCTTAAAAATGGGCCTGGGCTCTACTAGCAATGAACAGAGTCCATAAAATAGACCTGGAGTCCATGAACAATGGACATTGGGTCAAAAACAATGGGCATATGGTCCATAAGTGGATATGGGGTCCACGAATAATAGGGTTGGGGTCCATGAACAATAGCATGGGGTCCAAGAATGGGCATAGGAGGGTCCATGAGCAAGGGGCATGAGGTCAGTGAATGGGCCTAGGGTCCATGAACAACAGGAGTGGGGTCCATGATAGGCCTGAGGTCCAACAACAGTGAGAACGGGTCCCACCCATGGACTTGGGATCTCTGAACAAGAGGCATGGGGTCCGTGAACGGACAAAGCATTCATGAACAATCGCCAGTGGTCCAGGAACAATGAGCATGAGGTAAACAAACAATAGGGATGGAGCCACGAGCATGGGGCACGGGGTCCAGGAACAATGGGACTAGGGTCTGGGGATGGGCTTGGATCCATGAAAAATGTGAATGGTATCCATGAATGGGTTTGTGGCCTGTGTCCACAGGGATGAGGTTCTTAAGTGGACCTGGAATACATGAACAATGGGAACAGGGTTTGTGAACAGTGGGGATGGGGGTCCATCTGTGTTCCCATGAATGGACATAGGTGCATAAACAATAGGTATGAGGTACATGAACAATAGACATGATCTCCACGACCAGTGAACTTGGAGTCCGTGAACAATGGGCATGGGGTCCACAAAAATATACACTGGTACAAGAAATTAGACATTGGATCCATGAATCTGCCTGAGGACCATGAACAACAGGCCTCGGGTTCTGTGAAAATGGACACGAAGTCTGTGACTAGGCCTTGGGTACACGCCGCTGAGCATGTGCTTCATGGAAACAGGCATACGGTCAACGGGCAGTGGGCATGGAGTCCATTTAAACGAGCGTGGGGTTCACAAAATGGATAAGAGGGCTCATGAAAATGGGCACAGGGGCCCATGAACAGCAGGATCTTGAGGAAAGGGCTCAGGAACAAGATCGCCCTGTCCCAGGCATGAGTGCTCTCATTGTGAAGGGCCAGTAGCAAATTGGCTTTGCTGACTACACAGACACAACTCGGGGAAGTGAGCAAGCCCCTACCAGACAGGAGGAGATATCACACATCCTACACACGGGTCAATTAAAAGACCAACACTGTCAGGTCACTGTCCTCGTAATCTACCCAAGAGCCACTTGGAGATGCTTCCGAGAGCCCTGTCTGCCAGCTCTACCACACTGGCCTGGGATGGGTCGGCCAGGGGAAGGGTAGACGTCTGCCAGATGAAGCCACCTGGAAGTCCCCAGAGACCCAGGGTGGAGGAAGGAAGACCACCAGTCCTTCATTCCGAGGATTCCTGGCCTCTCTGCCCCACCAGGACCCAGGAAAGTCTTGTCCTTGGAAGTCTGTCACCATGATGGCCCTCTTGGGGACAGTAGGACCAGCTGCCACGGAGGGGTTGCAGGAGACGAGAATCTCAGGGAGCAGGTGGGGACCTGTGGCCTCTGAGTTTTCACTGGTCTCTGCAAGACTTCCTGTCGGCCAGAGGGCAGAGCTTCCTCCAGTGACAGCCGCTATCCCCGACCTATGGGGAGCTTGGGCCCCAAGACGGGAGCAGAGGGGATACAGGTGGCTGCTCCCTGGCAAACTTTGGCTTTCCTTTGAGTGGTGGAGTGAGAAGCACAGAGAAGAGCAAATAAATAAAGTCGTTCATTCATGGAAGCAAGAATGAATGAGACCAGTGTGTGAAGGGTGCACTGCTTCAAAGAACTTATTGACCACTCTATGTCTGCAGCCAAAGTGATAATGGTGACGAGTCCTCCTGACAATGACACCTGTAGCAGAGAGCGACGCGGGCAGGCACAGAGACTCGGGGACCGTAAAGTGCTGTGAGAGGCCTCTAATTGCGCTGTCTGCACAGACCCAGGACAAAGGGCTGTCACGCTCCCGAGGATGAGGGGGTCTGCTGAGCCAGCCAGGTCCCCCCACCTAGGTCTCTGTGCAGGTACTGTTTAGGATGGAGAACCTGGTGACCCACTCCAAGGTCCGCACGATGTAAGTGCAGCGCACCTGAGAGGAAGATGGAGCACGTTAGGAGACAGGGATACACTCCAATCCTGAAGCGCAGAGCTGTTGAAACCACATTCAAAAGAGGAGGAAGGAGAAGGAAAAGAAAAGCTGAAACAAATACCAACCAGAGCCCTGCCAGGATGGCAGACAGAGGCTGCCGGTGCCCCACCGAGCCTGGCTCCCGAGAGGGCAACGCCGGGCCGGCCTCTATCCCTGGGCCAGCCTGCACCCTCCAGCCTCTCCCACACTCGTGCCGCTGGAAGGACTATCCCTGCCAAGGCTCTAATAGAGCTGGGAGCCGTCCTGTGGGCGCCCCCCCCGAGCAGAGGACATCCCACCCCGCACCAGCTGCCCCCGGATCCTGATGGCGCCCTGATGGACGCCCGGCCGGGCTCCCAGACTGAGTCAAGTGTGTGCACCTGCATCCTGGCACTCCAGGAGGCCGAGGCGAGAGAATTACAAGTTCGACATGCACACTCAATCCCTAGCCTAAGCAATTTAGCAAGACCTGTCTGGTGCAAAGGCCCTGGGTTCAATCCCTAGTACCAGAAAAAAATATAAACTAGAACGAAGCTCCCAGATCCAGTAGACCAGGTGTCTGACAGGGGGTGCTGTCACAACCCCGCTCACCAGGAGACAGCCTCCCGACCCCAAGCCGGAGGGAGAGGCCGGGGAGCAGAGGCACTAAACAGTCCCCAGCCCCAGACAGAGGGGACCCCAGGGAGAGTGGGGTCTGCTGGACTCGAGGGCGTCAGGAAGGCCAGGCTGGAGCCAGGAGCCAGGTCCTCACAGCCCAGGACCCGGTGCCCCCGAGCTCCCTCCCAGGCTTTCCTCCCTGGGTCGAAGACCCCGGCACTTGGGACGCTTTCCTCCTCACACCTTCTTCTGTCCTACATCTTGCTGCAGCGGGCAGTTGTCGATGTCCTCATCATGTTTTCTGCACACCGTGCGGCCCATCTCCAGGTCTACCAAATATGTCCCAGTCGAACGCTGCAAAGAAAAAATGGTAGAGACCGTTACAATACTCTTTGTTTGACTGTGTCAAACCGGCAGAATGAAACAAAAGCGAGAGAAGGGATCGATTGTGCCGGTCAGTAAACGATGCATGTTCTATGCCACGCCTCTCATTTCTCTTCCTGTTTTCATTGATTTCTGTTTTTGCTCCTAATGCTCCATTCCCCTAAAGAAAGGTGTCCCATGAACTCGGCGTGTAGCTTAGCAGTAGAGTGCGGGTTTAGTATGTGCAAGGCCCAGGGTTAGACCCAACCCCAAGAAAACCAAACACTGTCAGGTGCACCTAATCACATGCAGGAGTCTCTCAGCCCGTTCCTGCTGAGCCACATCGTGTAGGGATGACACATGCACACAGTCGCATCCCACACAGCACAAACCCTGGTGGGGAACACGGACTGCTGGTCAGAGTTGTCCTTCCAACTCGAGGAAGTGGGAGTGCAGGCAGTGGCTGTCTGTGGGAGCCCAGCTTCCCTCCCAAGGAGGCCTTGTCAGCACCCACTGTGTGGGCGCTGCCCAGGCTGCTCCAGGCCACAGGGTACAGTGTGACCTGCCAGCTGCCCCCACCCTCCTTCTCCTGCCCCTCGGCTGGCAGAGTCTCTGGCCTCTGTGCTCAGGATGAGCCCCCAGGTCCCTCTTCTGCTCCATCGAGCCTCACACCCACAGCAGCAAGCCACAGCTGCCCGTGCCCAGGGACCCTCTCTTGTCCTGGTCTGCAGCCTTCCTGGGCAGCATGGGCCACTGCAGACGACAATGTCAAGTGAGCAGCATGCAGCCTGCCCAAGGACCTCACTCAGCGGGGTCCCTGCACCTCAACTCAGCCCACCCCACAGCCCCAACTCCCACTCTCCAAGCCAGCTTCTTCCTGTGCTTGCTAGTGTCCCCTGAGCACACTGCTTAGCCAGACTATGGGCTCTCCAGCTGGCTGCTCCTATTCCCAAACCTCCCATGGCTGGGTTCTTCCAGGCCCGCTAGGCAGGGAGGCGACTTCCCTGACCACCCCCAAACAGCCGCTTCCAGTCACCTCCCTTCTTCCCATCTGTGCCCCTACATCCCTGCTGTCCCTCCTTTACTCCTGCTGTCTCTCTCCAGGCTGGACTGCTGTGCCTGTGTCTGCCTGACATCAGGACCCCACGAGACAAGGCTTCCCATGCCGGGGCCCAGCCCCTGGCACCCAGCCCTGGAAAGCCGCCTGTCGTGTGCACACTGTCTGCGGGAACCTGTGCCTCTGTGCCCCTTTCCTGCCAGCTTCCTCTGCCCTGCCCTTCTCCCAGCCCCTGGGCACTAGGCGTCTCCTCCCTGGCTTCCTTCTGCTTCCCTTCCTCCTCCTGCCCTGCCTGCGGGGCTGCGCAAAGTCAAAGCAGAACCTTGGCTCCCTGCATAAGACCTTGGTTTTCATTTTAAACAGTCACCAAACTCAAAACTCGGAATCCCGACCTGCCTAATCACAAGGCAAAGGTGGCCCCACAGGGCACGTGGTCCTCTTACCTGGCCCTGGCTGCGCCAGACCCGCAGGAACTTGTAAGCAAATGGGTCCTCCTGGGCCTCGTTGAACTGGAACACGACATGCTCCACAGACATGGTGAAAACCTTCATGGTCCTGTCGACGTCCACGAATTTGTCAAGGTGGGCTGGGATCCCCAGCGCAAAGAGCCCCACAAACAGTGTCACCTTCCACAGCATGGCTGTCCCCTGCGTGAGCACCAGGACCGGGGTCATGCAGTGCAGGGCAGTGGCGGCAACAGCTGGTGACTCCAGGCTCGCGATCCCACATGGCCCTGCCCACCAGAGCCCTGCACTGCTAGGTCCCTCCCTCTGCCACTCCTCAGCCTGTGCCCTGGTCACTGTCACGCAGCACAGAGCAGGAGGTGGCTATTTCCCCCCGGGCTCAGGGGCTCACAGTGCATGCCTGGCAGCTGCCCATCTCTAACCCCAGTCCCTCGCCAGGGGGGGACCATCCTGTCCATCATCCCTGCTGCCTGTTGGCTGGCTGCTGCCTCCTGCCCTGATCCAAGCCTCACCCATGTGCACAGAGCAGGTGGGTAGTGGGACTCCGGGGACAGGAGGGAGGACAAGTCCCGGGCCAGAGCTCTGCGGGGCAGAGCATGGGTGGCGGCTAGCCCAAGGGTGGGGGGCTGGAGGCAGTAACCCTGCCAAGAGTGACTCTGGCATCCTCCCACTGCACTCTGCAGTGCCACAGCCTTCGTGGACACCGCGTCATGGTCCCCAGACCCAAACCCTGCCTGCCTCCTGTTGAAGCTCCCAGTGGGGGAACAAGTGCAGGACTAGCAAGCTGGGGGCGGGGAAGGCAGTGAGGGTGTGGTAGATGATCCCTGCTGGGGTGTCAGGACACCCCATGGCCCGGCCACAGCCTCAGGGACAGAGGGACAGTCAGCGATGGGCACTGTCCTGCAGCTTCCAGGAGGAGGACGACCTCGAGAGACAGCTGACAGCATGTGACCCCAGGAATGCAGCTCCCCGGAGTGCACACCAGCCGTGCTGTGGGCTCTGGGCCATCATCCTCTCCCTTCCTGACAGAGGCTGATTACCAAACCTGACTGTCATCCCTCTGAGGCTAGCCGGCCTAGAATGAGGCCCCTTCTGGTGGCAGGTGTAGTTATGACGGCCTTCTCCAACTCTGTATCCCTCTTGTCAAGGGCTGTGGCTTTATTATATCTTCCCAAGAACTGGTCACCAGACTCTTGACACTTTATGCCCGCTTAGTTCACTCTCCATCACACACACACATTTTTGTTATACTCTCTCTTCTCTTTGCTCCAGGCCCAACTGGGAATTCCTTGGGTTTTTTTTTTTTTTTTTTGTGGTGCCCGGGATCGAACTCAGGCCCTTGTGCTTGCAAGGCAAGCACTCTAATCACTGAGCTAAATCCCCAGCCCCTATTCCTTGGTTTTTGAGAGAGAATCTAGGCCGTCAGCCACTGCTGGGTGCACTTCCAGGTCTACATTGTGTCCCAGAGGCCTATGTCAGCAGTAACCTCTCCATGGTTCCTGCAGAAGGTTTTCATTATGCATATATATAAGGCCATCCTAACCTGCCTGGAGGTGACTGCTCCAGCCCATGTGTGATTTAAAGGCATGTGACTGAGTTTTCAAACATTCGTCTCCATAATTTCTACCTCAGTTGCGCTGTGACCAGAGAACCCAATCTGTCTTTGTGACACTGGCTCTTTGAAATCCATGCAGATGGGATTTGTGGACCACAGGAAGGTCTGTGCTGAGAGATCTTCTACAGATTCAAAAGAATGTGTGCTCTGCAGTTGTCAATGAATGTGGTACGGAACACAGATCAGACTTGTTTAACAATTCTCAGGTTTTCCTGTGCCCCTTCTGCTTTTGTTCTGTGAGTCTATCACTTACTGGGAAATGCATGTGGAACTCTCCTGAGAGCATGCTGGGTTGGAAGAGTTTCAGAAGAGAGGATGGATGAATATGTGCACGCGTGAAGATGGGGATGGATGGAAGGAAAGGATGTAGGGATGGGCAGGCGAGTGGACGGGTGGACAGATGCAAGGTGCAATGCATATACGAAGAGCATACAGCCACCCAGCAGGCGCTCCCCAGGCTGCCCCACAGGACCCGAGGGGTTGAGTCCACTTGGATCCTGTACCTGCTGCCAACGGGATAAAGATAATGACACTAGAGTCCCCACTGTGTGCCACAGACCGCGACATCCATGAGAAATAAATGAAACAAACACCATGCAACTGGGCAAGGGCCCGGAGGTATGGGAGATGACTTTAATTGCACCGTAGCTGCGCAGACCTGGGTCTGCAGACTGTAGCTCCCAGAGGAAGTGGCCGATCTGGGGCCTAGGTCTACACACAGCTAAGGTACAGGAGGATGAACCAGAGAACCACGGCCAGGCATCTACCGTGCATGTACAGTGCACAGGTAAGGAATTGGGCGCAACACAGAAATGAGGAAAATGGGATGTGCTCTGCTCTTTAGCATGCATCAGGGTCACAGGAGCATTACAAACCAAATGTAAAAGAAGAGAAAGAAAGGAAAAGCTAAAACAAATGTCAACTGAAGCTGGGCTGGCAGAGCTCCAGGCCCCACTGGGATGGTGGGCCAAGGCTGCTGTGTGTCCCACTGAGCCTGGGACCTGAGGGCAATGTCTAGGCTGTCACTGCCCCTGGGGCAGCCTGTCCCCTCCAACCTCCCCTGCACATGTGCTGCTGGACGACTGTCCCTACTCAAAGTTTCTGAGGGAGTTGAGAGGTGTCCTGTGGGTACCCCCCACTGAGCAGAACACAATCCCCACCCTACCAGCACTGCCCTCGGATATTGATGATGACCGAGAACCACCCACATTCAAGGTCCAGCACCCCATGGACTGTGTGCCCATCGAGGGATGGCATGATCAGAACCCTGCTCACCAGGAAACAGCCTCCCGACCCCAAGCCGGAGGGAGAGGCCGGGGAGCAGAGGCGCTAAACAGTCCCCAGCCCCAGACAGAGGGGACCCCAGGGACAGTGGGGTCTGCTGGACTCGAAGGCGTCAGGAAGGCCAGGATGGAGCCAGGAGCCAGGCTGCCTGCCAGAGGGGAGCCTGGTCCCGGCACAGAGCCCTGGAGCTGCAGGGAGCACGAGCAGGTCCTCACAGCCCAGGACCCGGTGCCCCTGAGCCCCCTCCTGGGCCTTCCTCCCTGGGAGGAGGACCCCGGCACTTGGGACGATTTCATCCTCACAGCTTCTCTGTCCTACATTTGCTGCAGCAGGCAGTTGTCGATGTCTTTGTCGTGTTTTCTGCACACTGTGCGGCCCATTCCAGATCTAATAAAAATATCATTATCCAAGTCTGTCAGGAAGAAATTATACAAACAGCTGCTAAATATCTGCTTTCATGACTGAGAAGACACAGAAGCAAGCAGAGGGGCAGGCGAATGTCTGGAATGTGCCCATGTCTGTGAGGCAGGCAGGTGTCAGCTACGGTGTTGGCAGAGGGGGGAAATGTGCCCCTAAGACGTGCTCTCGACAGCTCTCCATGGGCTGGCACATCACATGGTCACATCCCACACAACAGGACCTTGCACACACACCAGCCTCACACCCACGCATGTACACACACACACACTCAGCATCCGCTTGCCCTCCTTCCTCTCCCACACCGAGCAGGGGGCCGCATGCTCATGGTGGCTGCGGTCAGCCCTGCAGGCTCTGGGCCCAGGCAGGGCCGGTCCGCCGCGGGAGGAGCCTCACGGGCAGAAGGCCCTTCAGATCGTCTCCACGCGCTGCGGGTCTGGGGCCTCACGAGTGCCCACTGCCGTCCTGCCAGGCTTGGGGCTCTCGGGGGCACACAGGGACAGTGCTCACTCACTTGCTCACAGTCCACCAACCTCCACTGCCACCAAATCCTCTGTGTCCTGACTGGCGCCCCCGAACGCCTTCTCCGTGGTCCATCCAGAGGTGGGTACCCAGCACAAGCAGCACCCCAGCAGGGGCGCCATCCACAGCACACTATCCCTGCATCGGCACCTGGCTGGCATGAGGTTGTTCACTGCTGCTAGAGACACCCTCCCCGCCCCAGATCCACTGGCCCCGCCCACCGCTACTGCTACTGACTGTTTCCTTCACAACCTCCTGTTCCCACCCCGCTGGTGACAAAAGCCCTGCCCCTAAGGGCATGCATGCTGCATCCCTGCCACCTGCAGGGTCCCAGCAAGGCCTGTGAAAGCCAGGAGCCCCTCCTTGGGAGGCAAAGCTCTGGCTAAGGCACCTGTGACCTTGGCCGAGCCTGTAGGCCAGCTGGGCTCGTGGAATGCGGGGTGTGTGGCCAGCAGCGTGGGGTCACCTGTGAGAGGCCACTGCTGCTGCCACCTGCTCCCCCTGAAGGTCACCAGCCCCATCCTTCCCGGGTGGGATCTTGTCCAGGCTCCTGATGTCCTGAACAAAGAACTGAGCAGGAAGCCCAAAAGCAACAGCAGATCAGTGATTTATTTGAAAGAGAAAAGATGAGTTCCACCACCCAGCGTGGGAGCAGCCTGTTAGAAGAGCTGGCGGCCTGGGGGCTTGGTGCTGAGGGTTTAAACCTCCGGTTTGGGGTGGGGTGGCGGGTGTAGACTTAGGTAGACTCCTGCCAGTGAGCAATTTGACTTGGTCCCTTGTTGGACAGTGGTTTTGAGCTTTCATGGCCCTTGGAGGAACTGTCATGGATTTGACCCTTGGGCGCCAAATCTGCGTAGTCAACGACGTGGTAGTTAGGGTTGGGAAGCCACATGTGGTCATAGGTGGGGCTTTTTCAGAGGTGGCTGAATCTAGAGTGTGATTTCTAAATCAATCTACTGATTGATCTGGCACCACCCTAATCCTGGCATCCTGGGTAAGATATAAGGGGCAGAGAGAAATTGCTAAAGTCCCTTGCTTATTTGGCTGCCTTCTGCCTGTCTGCCGTCCCACCTGCCTTAGATCCAGCCGACTGTGGGCCGAAACCTCTACAAACTGTGAGCTAAATAAACCTTTCCTCCCTTAACTTTGGGTGTCAGGTATTTTGTCTCAGCAATGAGAGAAAAGTATCTAAGACAGCGAGGGTTGCAGAAGACCCCTGGGCACATGCCTGGGACTCATTGTGTGTAAACTAAGTAGCCTGGTCACCTCTTGCCATTGTGTTCAGACCTGGGGACCCTGGGCCTGGCCTAATGCTCAACCCAGAAGGCGGACCCAGTCCCAGAGAGCAGCTGAGGCAGGCGGGCCTCCCTTCCTGCCCAGGCTTTTCCCTGCCACCTCCTGCCTCCTGAGTTGTTGAGAGTGTAGAAAGGGGTTCTTAACACAGAATGTTAAAATGGTTTCCATGGGGGCCAGGGAAGAATGCAAACCTTCCCACGGTGGGCAGAGAGACCACTAAAACATTCTCACCGAGGCTGAGGAACTGAACTGGTCAGGAGCAGAAGGTGGACTCAAAAGCCACTCATGCTTCCTGCTCTCCCAGCCCAGCAGCCAAGAAGCTGGGGCCAGGTCAGCCCGGGGTGGGAAGCCTCGGCTGAAGCCACAATGTTGTGTGTGGGCAGTGTCGCCCCCGCCAAGACGCCCCTCCTGCCCCACAGGAGCTCCTGACCTGGGCTGCTGACCCCTGCGATGGGGAGGCATGAGCTGGGGCCGTGCTGAGCCCCGGCCATGATCACTTGCTAGAGCTGTGGAGGGTGGATCTGGTGCAGAGTTCAGGTCCACAGAACCTGGCCTGGCAGCTCCGCCCCATCAAGAGGCCCCCAGTGCCCGCCTCCACCTCTCCTGGTTCTGCACCAGAAGGCCCGAAAGCACGGCTAGTAGATGGGGATGCGCAGTCCATGTGCTGCTATAGGGTTGAGAAGAAGGCACACGGGGTGAGGAGCTGGGAAGCGAGAGCTCCCCCAAGGCCAGTGTAAAGTCTCTGTCCTGGGCTTCACCCTGCCGCCCGGTCCCCAAAGTACCATTCCCTCTCGCTACCAGCCAAGGCAGCAGGCACCGACCGGGACTGTGGGCTGGAGCCCCTGCCCCTGTGAGCCGACCCTCCTCCTCTAAACTGTGTGTCTTGGCTTCTGCCGCCTCACTGACAGGAAGCTGGCAGTGCAGCAGCTTTGATAGGCACTCCAGGTTCCGCCCACTCGGGAGTCAGATCGCCTGTTGTTTCAGAGTCACTTGAAAGCTGGCTGGAATGGAGGGCGCAGCAGAGTTCGTCGAAGTTTCCCTGAATGTCCCTGTTTCTGCAGGACAGTCCCCTGTGCTGGGGAGGGGCCAGCGCTGACCCTGACCCTCCAAGGCTAAGCACTGTCACCGCAGAGGGGGAGGCCAGACCTGGGCGTGCGGGGAGGAGGTGTGGGCAGGAACAATCTGGACCCAGAGCCAGGGAGGATGTGGCCCGCTGATCAGTAATCCAGCAGGGGGGTGAGTGGTTGGCAGGAAGAGAACCCACAGGCACTGGCAAGAGCTGCAGGAAGTGCTGGGGCTTCTGCCCTGGGCCAGACGCCTGGAAGGGAGGAGCCAGGCTGCCCATCCAGGTGGAAATTGGAGGTCACCAGATTTTCACACAGGAGGACACACAGTGGCGGGGGCGGGGACGGGGGCGGGGGAGTAGAGCCTCATAGTTACACCTGCAGGCACCCCTGGCAAGGGGTCCTTCCAAGCCCCTCCTGCCCTAACTGCCCGGTGCTGGGTGCTTAGGATTTCCAGCCCAGTGACCCAGCAGTTAGAAGAGGACAGGGACAGGTCACGGTCTTGTTCCTCTTACACCCACCGTCAGCCCACATCCTGGGCCCCAACACCCTCCTCTCCTGACCCTGGACCTGCCACCACTCTACTCTGGTGGCTCTATGGACAGAAGCCTGGGCTGTTCCACCCACCTGCGCCATGTGTTCCTGAGTGTGCAAGTGAGTGTGAGTGTGTGTGTGTGCATGTGCATGGGTGTGGGCATGTGTGTTCTTAAGCATTTGTGTGCATGTGTGTGTAATGAACACTGGCTTCTGGGGAAGGGTGAGATGGGAATGAGCTGGCGCCACTGGGAAGAGGCAGGGCAGGTGCAAAGTGGGAGGAAGGGACAGCGTGGGTGCCCCGCTGGCTGCACTTAAGTCCCCAGGCAGGTGGCCCGGTGCAGTCCCAGCCCTGGGAGACAAGGGGGCTGCTTCTGCTCTCCCCGGCTGAGGGACGATGGCTGGGCTCCGGCAGGCCCCGCAGCTCCCGCTGATCACTCTGGTGGTGCTGGTGGCCGTCAGCGACCAATTCAAGAGGAGGACCTTCTTCAGTGTGACTGAGATGACGGCAGTGAATGAGTTCGTGCCCGAGACCCTGTACTTCCTCAATGACGAGTACAACCGGCACAGCAAGGACATGTATAGCTTCCGGATCCTGCGGGTGCTCCAGGTTCAGATGTGGGTGGGTATCTTCCTCCCACCCTCACAGCACTGGCGCTGGGAGAGGCCCTGGAGGCTGCCTGGCCTGCAAGACGCAGAGCCTTCGCAGAGACACACTTGGGGTGGATGGAACTGGCCTTTCCACCATCCCGAGGTCAGGAGCAGCCGATCACTTGCCCAGGGCCAGATGCGCCCGCAGCCTCCAGCGGCCCACAGTGCTAGCAGACCACCAGAGTGCACACCATGGGACAGGCAAGGATGGCAGGAGACCGCACGGCCCCCGGAGTTTAGAATGTTCGCTGTCTGGTCCTTCACCAAATTTGTAGGGCTGGCGCCCTTAGCACAGTTCATGTTATCCCTGGTGGCCTCAGCCCTAAGCAAGGTAGTTTCTGGTGAATTCTTCTCGGGTGGTGGATGTGGTTGTTGCTGTTGCTTTTCTTGTTGTTGTTGTTATTGAGAAAGGGTCTTGCTGAGTCGTCTGGCCTCGAACTCACAAACTCTAGCACTATTTTTTTTTTGAGACAGGATCTCCCCGTGTTGCTCAGAGTGGCTTTGAACTCGAGGTCCTCTTGCCTTAGGCTCCTGAGTAGGTGAACTCTCTTTGACTAACACAAAAAGGGGCACGGAGTCAGAAGAAGAGGGGGGCACCCAGCTGTCTGGGACTGTGTCCATGTCCTGGGCACAGCGTGGCGAGAGCCCTCACAAGTAGCAGCACAGGGAAGGGACAAGAGTTCGTGCAACAGCTTCCGGCCTCCTCTGCCCACAGGTGACCGACCATATGGAATTCAGTGTTCGGGTGGAGATGCGGAGGACGACATGCCTGAAGCCAAAGTTCAGCACCTGCGCCCCTCAGAAGGGGAAGCAGTACAAGGTATGGGGCCAAGCTTGCTCGTGTGGACAGACGCATTGCTCAGGGGGTTCTCCTCCGGTATGAGATAGGGCAGGACAGCACAGTGTGGGTTTGCCCAAGCTTGCTGCGAGAGACCACAGGTCGCACCTCTTTTCTGGGAGAGGTGACGTGGAGGTGGGGATGGCCAAGGCACCGCTCTTGGGTTGCTGGGAGTATCAGGAGGACATGGAGGGGCCTAGGAAGAGCAGCAAGGGACACTCAGCCTCAGCAGCCAGCAGACACGTCTGAGCATCCAAGTGACAGGGACAGGCGGTCCCCACACTCTTGCCCCTGGTCCTCCCCAGCAGAGCTGGAGGGGGACAGGAAAAGAAGTGCAGAGAGGATTCAGCTGGTGGGGAGCAGGCTGGGGAAACAAACCCGTGTGAGTGACCCGTGGGGGCTCCTGCCCCAGAGGCAGCTGAGCCCCAGCGTGCCGAGTGCTGGCCACAGACAGGGAGATGTTTTCTAGAATGACCCCAGCAATGTTCTATCAAGTGACTGAAAGCAAATGAACATCCGGCCAGATCTGGGCTAGAGGAGCAGAGAGTAGGCATCATTTCTAGGCCTGACATCCTCTGCTTTCTCTCTGGTATGTAAATTCCTCCTTGCACACTGATCTTTTTAACTTGCTTGTTTGTCTTTTGTTTTACAAAATCCCAATGCTGCTCCTCTGATTTCTTTAATGTGTGGGGGGTTTCCTCCTGTTCCAGCAAATCCACTGCTACTTCTTGGTGTACGTGAACCCCTGGGCTGAAAAGTTCAAGATCCTGAAGCAGCATTGCAAGGAGGACCGCCCCGTCCCTGTGGCCACTACAGCCCCCCTTGTGGCCCTGTCCCCCCTCTCTGTGACCACGACCCCCTTCCCTGTGGTCCCCGCCTCGGAGGAGCCCCGTAGCCCTCGGAGCAGACAGTAAGTGCTCCTGACCTCTCTCCTGATGATCTTCATGCTGTGATTCCACTCTTGCTGTTTAGCTGGTAATACTACCATGCAGGCGTCTGCTGGGCCAGCACAGCTTTGGGGTCCAAGTCAGACTTAGAGTTCAAAATAAGGTGGAGAAGAGAAGAATGGAAGGTGCTCATAGCAGCTTGACAGAAGCCAGATGACCCAAGAGTCTGCACGCTGGAGTCTCTCCGGAGAACAACACACAAAGGAAAAAACAAGAAAGAGATCCCTACTACAGCTTCCTCATCCTAACAGACAAACACAGTCCCTACCGCTTCGACTAGTGCCGAAGACTAAACACAATCGCGTGTGTAAATTGCTTAGCGCCACGCCTGATGGGGGAAGGAAGTCGATAAAACGCCAACCTCAGCAGGAAAACTGGCAAGCGGCGTAGCAGTTGAAGTCGCTTAATGTTGATCAGCCACCAACACGTCCTGGCGCCTGAGTATTCTGTCCCCAAAGCGGGATCATTATCTTCCCGTAGCAAGAGAGACCATTTGTGCCCACGAATAGCCTGGACTTTTCAGCCAAGCTTTTGGACTGTTTTTTCCAATTTTGAAATAACTATGTTTTTGCAGGAATTTGCGAGGGCAACGCAGAGAAGCCTGCTGTGCATGGCTCCATCTTATTGTTATGCACCACAGGATAGTGCACGTGTGTGTGCCACTTTGTCACAGATATGCGTAGCCACTCCCTCCCAGGAGCCCCACTGTGCCCGTCCCAGCCAGGCCTGTGGGTCCCACCCACCATAGCCCCCAGCTGATGCTGACCTCAACGAATGCCAGTAAAAAATAAAAGTAAGCAAAGTTCACTTTTACAAGCTCAGAGCAATGTCATAAAGTTTAGTAAAACATTATAAAAAGTGTGGAATGACATGAAATAAAAGTAGAAATAGAACAATTAGCCTGACTACATAAATAAAAGATAGAAAATAAATAAGAACTTAGAGGCTGAACAAGGCTTAAATCAGTAAGTACATAGCATCAGAAAGGCAAATTAAAGAAGAAATAAAAGTGTAAAAATGCCTGTCACTGAGCAGTTGTCTCATGATGTGTGCCCAGCAGTCGAGTGTGTGTGAGACAAAGAAGCACCTGACTCTCATGGGGCGGCTGGACTGGTGCTTGTCATGTCCCTCCTCTCTCTGCCCTCTGCTCACACCCCAGGGGACTGGGAACGTTTGCTTCAGGGCCCTCCCTGGCTATCAAACCACTATTCTGATACCACAGTAGTGCAGCCCCTACGGCCCCACTTCAGACTCTGCAGCTGCCTTTTAGAAGAAGGGAGGGGGCGCCCGAAGCGGCCAAGATCAGGGATGGAGCCATCGGGCCCCTTCTTTGCATACCCAGCATTCACAGCAGCTTTAGGCCCCACCCCTCAAGGACTCAGGCCTGCCGCTGCTGTAGAAGCGGCATCCCAGCCACTTCTTGGTTAGTCCAGGAAGGCGCCCTCCTGTGTACGGACTGCTGTGCTGCAGCACAGGCCTTGTTAAAATAAAGACTCCCTCTGCTGGTCCTGTGAACCTACTTGTGATCTAGTTCTCTGTTCCAATGGGCTCCAAGTTCCAGTAAAGCTACTTGGCATTTTTATCCTCGGTAGTGTGGACAGAGTGGTCATTTCCAATGGAAGGTGAATGAACACCTAAGACATATTAACACCAAAGAGTTCCAGAGCCTAGCAGCCAGTGCAGACCAAGGGCGAGAAGCTAGACACAGAGTCCCCCCAGGAGCCCCTCCCTCCCCACACTTGAGTGCACCACAGAGGCGAAAGTGAACCGCTGCGCAGGAAGGAGGTTGCCCAGGCAGGCTGAAGTCTGAGGACCATTGTGCTGATGGAGACTCCCAGCGGAGGATCTCGGGGGTCCACCCCATACAAAACACGGGGTCCTTGGAGGCTGGAGTCTGGCATGTGCCAGGCAGAGGTGTCCATGCCTCTGGCCCCCAGCAAGGACCTGGGCCCAAGTCTCTGGCCTGTGTCCTCTCCAGACAGTGTAGTATCATTGCTGTCAAAGCTCAGTAAGGGACCAAGCATGTCCCAGCACCTTTCCCACTACCCACTTCCTGTTCTTGGCTGCACGTGGTGTCCGGCAGCCACTCTCAGCCCTGAAGGGAACTATGAGCGGGGCCCTTGTGACCCGTGTAACCTCTAGGGACTCTCTTGTCTCGGTTTGGTTTGGGACCCCAGACACGTTCACTGTGACATGTGCGGGTCACGGTATTGTGTGCCAATAGCACACAAGGCAGAAGTCAGGATGTGCCTGCATCCAGAAAAGCCCAGAGAGACCAGCGCAAGTGACAGGCGGCCAGGGCCTCAAGGGGTGTCCCATCCCCAGCCACCACTGAAAGTGCCATGTATGAGGCAGGAATGTGGGGGGGGGGGGCGTGTTATGGTTTGTGCCTGAATGTCCCCCCAAAGCCTCATGTGATAAGAGGAGGCTGGATCAGAGGTGGCTGGATCTAGAGTGTGTGATGCTGGGATTGAGGGTGTGTGATTACTATATCAGTCCACTGATTGGTTTGGCACCGCCCTAATCCTGGCAGCCTGGATAAAATATAAGACACAGGAAGAAGCTGCGTAGGTCTCTTGCTTGCCTTGCTGCCTTCTGCTTGTCTGCCATGCCGCCCTGCCTTGGACCCAGCGAATGCAGACTGAAACCTTTACAAACTGTGAGCTAAATAAATCTTTCCTCCCTTAACTATGGGTGTCGGGTATTTTGTCTCAGCAATGAGAGAGAAGTAAGTAAGACAGTGTTTATGTGGGTGAAGAGTGAGCGAAGGAGCGGGTGTGTGAGTGTGTACCGAGGGTGTCCCGGTTTGGGGGTTTTGGAGCATCTGGGCAGTGCACATGAGTGTGAGAGCGTGTGCATGTGCATGGAGACCCCAGGGAAGGATGCAGACTTGCAGAACTTTATCATGGCTGGTGCCAGCGCAGCAGTCTGAGGTTCTGCAGGGTCCCTGAGCGCTCAACGCTCCCGGCAGGAGTGGTTCCAGAGCTGGAAATGGTCTATCCAGGGCACCGTGTAGATCAGCGACTCACAGACCATGCTCTGAGGAAGGGAAGGAAAGCAGGCCCTGAGCGTGGCGGGAGGGACATCTTTTGGAGGCCAGGCTACCCCACCACATGTGCAACAGAAGGCAGGGCCCGGGGATGGCAACCAGCAGAGCAACCCTTTCCCTTCCCCGGTGCCCCTTAAGGTGGGTCACCAGGGCCCAAGAAAGGCAGAGAAAGAGGGCACATCCCAGAAGGCAGGAGGAAGGGGACAACTGATGGGTTCTCAGCCCCCGGAGTGGGAGCGGGACTGCAGGCAAGGCCCTGGGAAGCGGAGGGCAGCTGTGTGTGGGGAAGGCGGGGAGGAGCCGGGTGACCAGGCAGGAACTAGGCTACATCCAGGAGCAAGCTTCCAGGACAGGCTCCCTCTGGGCCTGTCCCCTGGGTGGCCCCAGCAGCACCTTCTTCAGCTTCTTGCTCTGCAGGGGGCAGGATGCACTGCTCCAGACTGGGCCTGTCCTCTTGCATGTGGTCCTGCCGATCCTCACGGTGACCAGGTACTCCACACCTGTCGTCAGCTGTCCAGAGGAGCAACGTGCTATGAGTTTCCAGCCTCCTGAGGGGAGCCAGGACTAGTGCTGAGCCCCTAGAGCACCCAGCTCACCACACTCAGCTACTCACCTCCCTCCCAGTGGCAGTGGTGGTGGCAGATGGACTCAGAACAGCAGCCAAGACCCTGTGCTCTGGGGTGGCTTTGCCTGGGCAGCCACAGGTGCCTTCTCACCTGTTTCCACCTGTCCTAGGGATAAGGAGGTTGCCTGGCAACTGCAGACCACTCCCGGGGGTATGGGGTCCTCACAGTGCTGGGACCCACCTCTCTGCCAAAATGAGGGGATCACGTGTGGCTCACTGACTCTGACCCCAAGCAAGTTACCTGCCACCCTCAGTTTCCCCACTCACAGTCCAAATGATCATTATGCCTTCTGGCAGCATTGTTGTGTGGGCTGAGGGGTGCATGCATTTCACTTAATGCATAAAATGTACAAATTACTCAGCATTTTGGCAGTGTCTCGAACCTTACTCTAGAGCAAATATGGAGTTAGGGAGAAGACAAGCCCATGTCCTAGGTGTGCAGGAAGGAAGGGGGACTGGCAAACAGGGGCACCTCCGGCCCCTGCCCATGCTGGGCTTTGTCTCCTGCTCCTAGTCCAGGAGAAGAAGGTGGGGGAGGACAGCCATCCACCAGAGTGAGCCTCTACCAGCAGCAGGGTGGTCACCACATCCCAGAGGGGTGGAGCTGGGCCAAACGTCAGCGGCCAAGCCACACACAATGCCTTGGTCCTCTCTGGGGTAGGTGGTGGCATGGTACTCACTCTGCACCTATAGGAGAAGCCCTGGAAACTCAGAGCCAGCCCCAGGGCACTCTGCCCAAGGGCAGTGCCCGGATGCAGCTGGAAGCGATGACCCCCTTGGGGGAGCTGTCTTCCCAAGGCAGCCCCACCCGCAACCCATACCTACATCTGGTGGGGCTAAACCCGGCCCTGTCACACCCACTGCCAGCTCGCTGCGTATGACAGAGTGCTAAGACACGCCAGGTTGCAAGGCACCATCTCGTTCCTTATTAGACCTGGTTTTTAGGTGACAGCAGGAGTGGCCCCAACAAAGCGAATGCTAAAGGAAATAGTCTCATGGGTTCTGCTGGCTGATAGTGCTGAGCTAAACTCTTCCTCCTTCTCCTGGCCCACTTGGCGGGTGCAGAAACTGCAGCCTGCAGAGTGTGGGTGACATTTGCTCAAGGAGGAGCTGGGTGTCTGACCCTGGGACCTGGGCCTGGGCAGCCCCCATGCCAGGCTGCATCATCCACTGTGAGGCAACGGAAGCTCGCAACAGGTCGGGGTGTGGAGCGCTGTCCCAGGCCAGGCCCACTCTGTCCGCCTGGCATCGGAATGGTGTCAGGAGTTGGCTGATAACCACTTTCCCGGTTACTGGTCCATGAGGTTGGGTGATTTCACAAGACAGCCTCCTTGGAGTCAGTGCATCCCTGGGAGCCAAGCCCACCAAGGAAGACACTGCCCTCTGGTGGTTAAAGGTGCAAAACAGCGATGGGGAAGGAACACAGGAAGACTAGGCGGTGAGAAGAGACAGTCCCCAGCCCTGCCCTCCCCTCTTCCTGGTGTCTCCTCTTCCAGCACTTGCCCTTCTTTCTTTAGTCTTGCCTCTAGTCAGTTGTTTTCCCAAATCTGGCAGAAATGATATGTGACCTCATCTCTGTCCTAACTCCCATCCTTCACTACACAAGCTCGAGGGAAGGCTGGGTCAACAGGAGGCATTACCAGGTAGCTTTTCCCTCTTCTAGCATCCTTCATTTTGCGTATTGCAGAGAAACAATATGTGAAACAAAAGAGGTGATCCAGTTGAAGCCTCCCCTCACTCCCCACCCCAAACCTACCCCCAAAAGACCCTCTGTAATGCCAGGTGTCTGCAGAACACAGAAATCCAGTCTGGGATTTTACAACCCTGGACACTGGAAAAACATCACTAAGAATGGGGAACCCACAGACCAGGTTTGCCTTTAGAGAAAGCAAACCATCCACAGTGCTGGGAGCCTGGGAATATCTGGAGTCTGGATGGCAGGCAGCCGTCTCCAAGAGGCTGCAGTGGGGACCTGGGGAATCTGCTTCTGACTGGGGAGTTGGGCCAGCACATCAGGGTGCAGCCTCAGCGGCCCTGGGGCTGAACAACTCTCCGTAAACCCTTCCAAGTAAACCTGCGCCCCGCTCCACCTGCACAGAGCCAACACCACCTGGCCCTCTCAGGGGCCCCACCCAGATCCCCCAGTCTAAGACAGCAAAAGCATGGGCCCTGCCAGCCCAGGAGAACCGAGGCGCTGACCTGCACCTGACTGCGGATGAGCTTCTGGACCCGGAATAAGTAGGTGTCGTTGCTGACGTTGTTGTAGGACCGGATGAAGAAGTCCAGGGTCGAGTTCATGTTCTTCTTGCTCATGGGCTTCTCCTCGAAGCCTGGCCACCCCTGGAAGTGGCCCTGCCTGACCACCAGGACCAGGGCCAGCAGCAGGAGCCAGGGGCTCTTCCCACCTGCGGCCTCCATCTCTACAGCCTCGAAGATTCCTCACCGGCAGCTCAGGCTGTCCTGGGTGATGGTGCCTCTGTCCAAAGACCCAGACCCAAGCTGCTCCTTCCACGGTCCAGTGCAGACCCCCAGGGAATCTCCCTGCCTGACCGCTGGCCCAGTCTGGGCTGCTACCACCTACATAAACACCATGCTATGCCCAGCAAGGGGCATTCCTGACGAGCCCCCCCTGGCCTGCTCTCCAGCAGAGAAGGAAACTGTGGAACAGCCGGATCATGCTATGAGAGCAGCTCGGGTGGACAGAGGGGTGCCCTTCATGGGAGGGGCGGAGGCTCACGGAGCTGTGTGGGCTCAGCAGTGTGGGGCACGGCTGGGTAAAGACCACTTCCCCAAACACTCAGGTGTCCCCAGTGTCCTCCAAGACAGGTTTCCACACTCACCTGCCCCCATCCTGCTTGCCACAGGGATCTGCCTGCTGGGTCCCGCTGAACCTGCAAGTGGCCCCGCTTCACTGTTGTGAGCTAGTGAGCTTTGTGAGGTAACTAGCCCCCGTGACACAGGAGAAGGCTGAGGCCTATTCAGAAATGCACCCTGAAGACTCCAGAGTTGGGTGCCCGTGAGAGCACCCTCCGTGTAAAACGCTTGCCAAGGTGACGTCCTGCTCCAGACAGCAGCGTGGACGCTGATGAAGTGAGGGTGATACTGGAGACCAGTCAGCAGTGTGGTACAAAAGTGACGTCCCAGTCCACTGTGCTCACGAAAGGGGACTCCAGGGCTGCTTCAGAAAGTGGCAGGGACTGTGGGATGAGCACGCTTGAAGGAACGGGGAGGGTTTCGAGGGGATTCATGGCAATGTGTCTTTACTGGAATAAGTTTTCTAATTTAAACATGCCCTGGACATTTCCATCCACCATGCATTTACACCAACATCACACCAGGGCTTGTGTATATTCACATTGCATTGGTGACTTTAAGGGGAAAGGGCGACTCTGGTGGGGCGAACCCCAGGAAGTGCCCTGCGGCTTCACACTGCTTCCTGGGAACCCACCCCTTGTCCACCCATTGTCACTGTGCCTGTCCCAGGGCACATGGGTGCTGTCACCTGTGAGGCCTGCATCTACCAGTCAACCACCTGCAGACAGAAAATATTTCAAAAGCAAAAAGAAACTGTGCGCTTGCCGGACACATAAAGACCCCTTCCTTGTCATTCCCTCGGCAGCATGGAAGGCCAGTGATTTACATGGCACCTGGAGGGAGAGGGATGGTGCAGGTCTGGGGAGGACAGCAGTGCCATGCCATCTATGTAAGGGATGCGGGCACCTGTGGTGGGTGTCAGCAGGGGCCCTGGCAGCTGGCCTCACAGATACTGAGGGACAACTGTACCTCGCTGGGAGCCGGCCATGGCAGCTAGGAGAGGGTCATGGCGCCATTGTGCCTTGTCAGCCTATACTGGTGTCTGGAATCTTCTTTTCACCCTGGGGGGGCAAATGAACCCTTGCAAACAACAAGGCTGACTTGAGTTGGTTTCTTGTCTTTTATTTTTTGGGGGAGGAGTTGTTTTTTGAGTTATGTATCTCAAGCTGGCCTTGAATTCACAGTGATTTTTCTGCCTCCCGAGTGCTGGGATGACCGGCAGGTGCCACCACATTTAGTCTCAGTTGTTTCCTTGTCTTCGTTCTTTCTTCGATCATTTCATTTTGTCCCCCAAAGAGTCCTGTTCTCCATTGGCCACTGACCTGGGTATAGCCCAGGCAGGAAGCCAGTCTATTTGAGACCCACCTACTGCCAGCACGCTTGCCAGACGTCCTTGCTAGAGCAGTAGTCAGAAGCAGGCGACCTGCCCCCACACTCCCAGGTGTAGCCTGAGCCCTCCTGCTGGCTGACCTTGGCTAGGCACACCAAGGGCATGGCCACCTTGGCGGGAGGCACCTGTGGCCAGAGGAGCAGGATACAGCCAATGCACAAGCCAGTGCGGCAGAGGGTGCAGGCAGCTCAGAGGGCCCAGACTGAGAAGCCTAAGATGTCACTAGGCCCTAAAGGCCGGGCAGACTTCCTGTCCCCTTAGGCTTCCCCCGGGGACATGAGATGGACACAGGCCTGGGGAGGCAGGGCAGCTACCCTGCTCACCCGCGACGCAGGAAGGCCTGCCAGCTCCTGGACAGCTGTACTGTCCAAGGACCCACTCAGCCCATCTTTCCTCTTCCCTTTTCTAATTGAAGAAATCAACACATAATCCTTGTGCATATCTTGGGGCACAGTGTGATATTTTGATATGATTTGTAACATGGGAATCAGAGCAATTAGCATTTACCTCAAATTTATCATTTCTA
>PVJO010024825.1:0-23795 GCA_004026905.1 Hystrix cristata
GCAACTTCTGTCTAATAAAAACATTACAGTGTGTCCTCATGTGCCTTATTCACTGGATTTGGCACAGTGTGACCTCTGGCTCTTCCCCAAAGTCAAAATGAGCATGAAAGGTAAATGTTTTGAATCCATTCAGTACATTGAGGTTTCCACGACAAGGCAACTAAAGATACTCATGAAAGAGAAATTCAAGAATTGCTTCAGAAAGTAGCAAGAACTGTGGGAAAAGCATGTTCAAAGACAGCAGGAGTATTTTGAGGAATGTATCTGTTGCTATTATAATTTAACTAATTGCAATGGCCTTATCTCTTTTACTATAATAATTTTTAAATGTAAATATTCACCGTATGTTTTGATCATACCTTATAAGATCTTAAATCCCTAGGTTTTAAGTTCAATCAAGTAACTGGTATTTACTGAATGAAAATACTAACCACACCACACTAAATAGTGCAGAGATAACAAGAAAAATGTAATAATGTGTGGTTCCTTTCCTCAGAGTTCTTACAGTCTGCCTGGACAAAACTCAAAAGATAATGTACTCATAGGAAATTTGAAGTATAGTCAGCAACAGATTAGGAAAAGATGGTCATTGAAAAGACAGAGTTTCCATGAGGAATGGGTATGCCACACCACAGGGCATGAGAAATATCCAGGTTGCCAGGAGGCAGAGAGAGAGGGGAACTGTGGACCAGAGGCTTCATTGTGGGGGTATTGGAAGGAATGAGAATCAGAGGACTTGAATACATTTTCCATATTTAGGGCAAAATGGCTGTTTCTCATTGTCCAGAACTTTGCCCTGGGGAAATTAGAGCAAGTGGATTGTGATCCAGAGTGTAAGATTCTGATAAAAGACTTGGTTGGGGTGTGGGCTAAGAATTAGTCAGTTTGTAGTTGAAATGTGCCCTCCAGGGCAAACTGTTCACTCTCCCTAGAAACTGGTTAGCCCACAGGGCAGGGGTAGTCCCTCCTGAGTCAACAGGGCCCAGATGTTACCGCGTCAGAATCTAGAAAGTAAAAGGCAGACTCACACAAAAACTGAGCAAATATTAATACCATAGTTTATCACTAATATGTGTATCAAGTACAAAAGGAATTGAGGAATTTAGAGAAATGATTCTGAACACTGATGTTACCTGAGAAATTACAAAGGCACAGATATTGAATCTCCATCTCAGATCCTGATTTAATTTGTGTAGAGTGAAGCCTAAGACCCCCATCAAGATTTTTAGGTGCTCTGCCTGGTGATTTTAATATATAGCCCAGGTTCAAACCCACTAACAAAGAGCAAGAGGGACAGGACAAGTGCAGATGGGTATATTTCTACATTTAATGCCCAAGTCAGCCCATTGATGTCTCATCTTTTGCAGTAGAGAGAAGAGAGGTGAAAAATAATACACTAGAGAATAATGGATCTAAGATGTATTGAGTACCTGCTATGTGTCAGGCCCCTTTTAGGTACTTCAAATACATTATCTAATTTTCTCTCCAGAACTGTAAGAACAAAATATAATCATGTTCTCATTTTAGTCAAAGGAAACTGAAATTCAGAAAAGGTAAAAGATTGGCCTACAATCCACAGCTGCTGTGTCAGCTATATCTCTAAATCTGTATCTCTTAGAATCTAAATCATCTTTAGAATTGACTAAAATTGATAAATTAGAATCTAGTCCTTTTTTTAAAAGAACAAATACACCTCTCTAAATAACCAACATTTTTTTCAACTAGTAAGTCAAACATAAAATTTTTCCTTTGTATTCAACTTTAAAATGCATTGAACAAATACCAACTTAATATTATTGTGAAGATCTCCGTGAATTCTGGCATAGTTGACATTTGTCATGTTTTTCTGCCTACTGTCAAGTTTTGTTAGCCTTTGCCCAACCCCCATCCCATGTGGTTATGGCTGGCCTGTGAATGACTGTAGTGGGCACAGGAATGGGGTGTAGTCAACTGTTGGTATCTCAACATTTTATCTTTAGTGATTAATCAACAAGATGATCACATAATAGCTAGGGCTATCAGAATGCTTCCACCAAGATTTCAAATGTAGATGCCAGAGAGACAATCTTCCTTGTAGACTGTGGGCTGTGAGCACACAGACCTGAGTTTCTCTGTCTCTCTAAGACAAGAGAGAATGAGGCCCAGAGAAAGAGAAATGCAAATACAAATAGAACCAAGAGATGAATAAACTGATATCATTGTCTAAATGTCTGGATTAAATCAGACTTAAATGCAAACATCTCTACTCATAGATTGTACAACCGTATGAGCCAATAATTTCTGGTTTTACTTAAGCTGTTCTGAATTGGATTCCTGAGTCTTTGAGCTATCTCTTGCACATGCAGATGTTTTCAAAAAGTACGTATTATTTGGGGACACTGGCTAGTTCAGTTTAACCAGGGAATACCCAAGAGTTTGAACTAGGGTGTACTTTTCTTCTTGCATGGACAGGTTCTCCAGATCAAAGATTAAAAAAGCACGGCACTGCAGGTTCAAAATCAATGGCAGGGTGTTTTATAATGTTCCTTTCCGGAATAAGACTGTGATCCCAATGACAAAGGAGTCAATTGGTCAAAATCGATTACTGATGTGAAGGGACTCTCCAAGGGCAGACGAGCAGGTTACTACTCTCGAGAATCTCAGAGCTTGTGGGGAAAATATGGACTAACCAGGGCCGGAGGGTAATGATGCACGGTAGCCAGCTAAATGCACAGTGTGAATGTGTTTTAGGAGTAGTTGTGTTTCAAGGAATGAGCGATAACTGTCAGGTGAAGGATGATCTCGAGGAACTGGGCTTTGACAAAGGGGAAGATTTGGCAAAGAGATTTTTTTTTTTGCTGACAAAAGCAAAGATTTGCATATCATAATTGAGCTATTACAATAGTTCATACTAGACCAAAGAAGTAAAAAATGAATTTAGCAGAAAACCATCTTACTACCTCCAACTCCATATAGTTTTAAAATGAAAAAATCTAGATTTATTTATTAAAAATCTGGTAATGTTATTATTTTTAAATGTTATTATTTAAATGCTATTTTAAAATACTATTTTTTAAATTTAAAATTATTTTAAAATATTATAATGTTTTTAAATATTAAAAATATAATAATGTTATTATTATATTACACTCAAACTATTTGAGTCCTCTCAAGGTTGTTAACCTTATGGGGGTTTCAACTTAGTTAGAAATTTTAGATTAGCAAGTTGGTTTTTTTTTTAGGAATATCTCTAGAGGTAAGAATTTAAACCAAATTAAGGAAAGCCAGAGTAAGATTCTTAGAAAAAGTAGTACTGAAGCTAGGCACGGCAGCACAGACCTGTAATCCCAGCTACTTGGAAGGCTAAGGCAGGAGGTTTGCAAATTCATGGTCAGCCTGGGACAGGACTGAGTTTCTCAAGCCCCTTTCTGAAAATAAAAACTTTAATAAGGGCAGAGGTCATTATGCAGCGGTAGAGTGCCCTGGGTTTGATTTCCAGGACTGGAAAAAATAAAAGTAGCATCCAAATGAAAATAAATTGAAACTTTATTAAGGGCTGGGTAGATTTGAAAATGCTCTGAAATGAGAAAAAACGTGATGCGTAGGGACTTGAACAAAGGCCAAAGAGATGATCGCAAGGTGCTTGTGAGAGTGGAAGGGCACCAGGTGAATTTTAACACAGTAGTGGGGAAAATGACAAGGAAGAGGCTGTGGAGCAACGGTCTTCTCACAGTGCGGGCTCCTGCGAAGCGCGGGGCACTTCGGGGAGTCTGCCGGGTCGAGTGCTCTTAGTAATAACACTTGTAGATTATTTGCCTCAGAAAGCTCATTTCCTCATCAACATGTAGTAGAGTTTTTCACTGCACATTTGGAAGATCTACCTAAGAGTAAACCAGTGTGTTCCAAATAACCGATTGTAATGTTACCACCATCATCTATGGATAAAAATCCGTCCAAGTTGCAAGATAGGCCAATGCGAGCATGAATGTGGTTTTGGTTGCCATATGGCATTAGGAAACTACAGCTTTTTAAACGTTGATGGCATGTGAAAGATAAATATCACTATTAACTAAGATGGCTAATATAATTCTCCCTTTTCCAACTACATATGTGAGCCTAGACTTTCTTTATATTCTTCACTCAAAAATCCCAACAGCTTGAATGCAGAAGCAGATACGATAGTGTAGCTAAGTTCTATTAAGCTAAACCTTGAAAAAGCTGTTCAGAAGAGTCAAACAATTCCATTCTTATAACTAATGTTGAGGGAACATAGTTACATCTTTATGCCTCTTAGTTTCTTTAGAGTATGTTTGTGATACATATTAATTACATTTTGAGGGGAACTAGTATATTTACACATTACATCTCTGTCATTTTGACTTTCCCTTCTCCTTCTCACCCTCCCCTCATACCCGGGTTCTCTTCCCATCTCCACAGATTACCTCCCTGTTTTTCATCACCTTTAATTTGCTCTTTAAGTTGTTGACACTTTGGGTTTCTCGTATAAGAGAAACCAGGTCATATTTGTGCTTGTGTGTCCGATTTATTTTACTTGGCATTATGGCCCCAGGGTACATCCATTTTCATACGAATGACTCAAATATATTCTTCTTTACAACTGAGTAGTACTCCATTGTGTAAATAGACCATAATTTTCTTTATACATTCATCTATTGATGAGCTTAAATGGTTATTACTGTTTTTCTTCATGAAGTAGTGAATATTGCAGTTTTTTTTAATTTTAACTTTTAATGAAGTAAATGTAGACAGATGTCATTTATATAATCTCTTTGGGGTCCTTAATTTTCCACAGTGTAAAGGGTTTCTAAGACAAAAAGGTTGGGAATTATCACTACACAGTGCCATGGGGATTCTGCCTCAAATCTTTGCAATCTCTTTTTCTCTCGACTCCTGTGACTGAACACTTAGCTCTCTCAATAAATGTTAAGTCCTTCTCTACCGCATTCATTCGCTTCCTCCAGCTGCCAGAATGAATGAGTGGATGTTGCTTTTACATCCCTATTTGACACTAAGACCAGCTTCTTGTTCCGAATTCCCATCTCCCTTTGATACTGTGTCAGGAGTAGTAGCTATTGTTACAACAATTTAAGGAAATAGTGTGAGGATCAATAATCAATACGATCAAATTCACAAATATCTCTGCCTCTCTGTCAAGCACTCTTAATATGAAAAGAAATTTCCCGCGAGATAGCTCCGTTTGCAAATGATACCCAGAGGGCCCTGCGTGTTTTAGGTTACTAAAGACAAAGCTTTAAGCACATAAGAACATTACATTTAAATACAGCAAAAGTTACGACTTGTTCCCTACCCCGAACTAAACACTTGTGAAAATGATTAGAATGAACATTTCTTTTTCTTTTGAAAAAAAAGAAAAGTCTGATTTCTTTCTTGGCTTTGAAGCTTCTGATTACTTCTGGCTGTTTGCCCCTGGTCTGATCTTGGATAAACAGGCTGTCCCCAGTGAGCCTGCCCTTGTGAGGCCCACCTGGTGAATCTTGCTGGAGCCTTCCCCTGGGATTTAAGATTTAATATTGGTTGCTGAAAGATTTCAAGAAAAGCAACTGTCCATTCAATTGTAAGGCTCTCTCAGTATCCTCTGTAGGAAAATGGTCCAGACATGGAATTCAGGGTCCTTGGGGGTAAAGCGTGACAGAAGTAGCCTGGCTTAGTGGTGCGAGACTATAATCCTAGCACTGTGAGAGGCTGAGGCAGGATGATTGCAAGTTCCAGTCCTGCTGGTCAACCTACTGACTTCCTCAAAATTAGAAAATAAAGGCCTTGGGATATACCTCAGTGGGAAGGCCTTGGGTTTGATTTCTAGTACAGAAGGAAGGGAGGAAGGAAGGAAGGAAGCAAGAAAGGAAGGAAGGAAGGGGAAAGGAAGGGAAGGGAAGGGAGGGAAGAGGAGGGAAGGGAAGGGACGGAAGGAAAGGGGAGGGAAAGGAAGGAGAGAAGGAAAGAAGGAAGGAAGGGAAGGGGAGAGACAGGGAGGGGAGGGGAGGAAGGAGGGAAGGAAAGGAAGGGAAGAGGAGAGAAGGAGAAAGGGGAAGGAAGGGAAAGAAGGGAGGGGAAGAGAGGAGAGAAAACATTGACATCAGTAGCGAGGACTCGGGATAGGGCCTGTTGCAAGCTCTGCATCACTGTTCTTCTGAGGCCCACCTCTCGCCCTTACACACAGCTCAAGGACTTGGCTCACAAGACTGCTAGATTCTACTATGGAACAGGACCCTTCCTTTTATAAACTATAAATTTTTGTAATTTTGGTTCAATTTTATAGGTCAGAGGACATTCATTCCTTTCAAGTAAAAAAATGTAACTTCTGCTAAGTTTTGATTTATAAAAAGGTTTTCTCATTCTTTTCAAATAGTATTATTTTTAAATGGTTATTTATTTCAGATTGAATTAAATCAAGCTCAGTAAGAAAGGATTTTTATGTCTGTTCTTATTTGAATTTGTTTGTCAAATCCTTTTTAAGAGATTTATATGGTAATCTTCCAAAAATTCTTTTTTCTCCTTGCTTTTACTTATAAAAGTGATACATTTGTATCAGTGTTTTATATTAGTTTTACATGTTTTTTAATACTAAAAAAATTTTTTCCCTTTAGTCAATACTTTTAACAGCTGGAAGATTTATTCACAATTACATATGAAGTACATGAGTGCCCTCTTTTGTCTACTTCAAAGTAAAACAGTTTTAGTAGTCAAAGAATTTTTTCTCTGTTTAGGGGCAGGAAAATAATTAGCTGCATCTAATGAAACGAGGTAAATTATTTGTCACCCTTCTTTGAAAATTTGAAATATATGCTATAGTTCACTAAGAAAAGAAAATGTGAAATATATGCTATAGTTCACTAAGAAAAGAGGTATTATTGGAATGAAATAATTTTAAAGTGAAGAGAACCTCATTCATAAGTCACTATGATAGTTTTTATAGTACAACTTTGATAGCAGTTTTAATTTGGGGGAGGGGAGTAATCTCAGAAGCACTGAATTCAAGTAGCTCTAGCTTTATTTTTAGAAGTTTTATTTTGATTTGGAAATATCACTGAAATGATTGTACTCTGTAAGGAAATTCCAGTTTCCCAGAGTTAAATCTATAAATAGCCATATTCCAATTTTCACTTCTTTTTTTAACGGAAGGAAATGCAATACAAACACACGTATTGTTTGGAGCTGGTCAGTTCTCATATTGCTGCTGAATAATATGCAGCTACATGAAAAGAAATATTGTAATGCTATTCCTTTTAAGGACAATTTATTTTCCATTTATACAGTCCTGACCATCTTCCCGAGGAAGTTATTGAACCTGAAAAAATGTACATCATCTTTATGCTTCATGTGAAAGCTGACTTGGGGTAGAGAGTTCTGGATAAAAAGATCTTAGATCAGAAGAAGTTCAGTGAACAGGACTAACTTTCGCGCCATGCTGAAAGAGGATAAAGAGGAGCCCTCTTCCATGGTCTGAGGCCATTTCAATTGCGTTTCCCTAAAAAGTTTGAGTAAGCAAAGAGGCCCGGAACCCTGTGGCATCTCAAATGGGGTAGTTTTACTATAAATCATTTACTTCCCATGAAAAATGTTTCTTAAGGTACAAAGAGAAGTTATATTTATTAGAGAGATTTGAGGAAAGAACAGCACCAGTTTTTAACTAAGAAAACACTCCCCACTGCACTGCTCCCCCGTTCCTCACCCCCGGTGTACATTCTCAAGTGTGCTGGTTGCTACAGTGAGGAATCTCAGTGCCATTAAGATCGCTGCGCATGTCGTGATGGCTTCCACCAGGTGAGAGAAATACTGCTAAGGATCAGATCTGTCCACACAGGACAGAGAGAGTCCCTTTTTAGATGGATGTAGCTCTCTGCGGAGCCCAGGGCTGCGTGTTCTAAATCATCTGATGTTCATTTCCTTTTGAGATATGCCGTTGGTGATTCTATCTGAATACTTTCCACGTTACATTTCACTGAAGAAGTTCTGCCAAGTTTTGTAAGAACTAGATCACCGGTTGCTAGAAGTTTCTGTCATCTGAGAGTGTGTATGTGTCAGGAAAATTCGTAGAGTAACTACTAGGATCCTTCTAACTCCCCTGTAAGATAGCACTATTACCATCTCTCATTTACCTGGAGTGGTTACGTACCTTCGCCGGGGGAACACAACCAATTTACTAGATGGTGGTAGAATTTGAATGTAGGCTGACCAGCTAACGTCGCTGCTAAATCTTAATGTAGCCCTCCCTGTCACATAAACTCAAACCTGTTCTTCAAGAGCCTGCTCAGTAACAATCTCTCGGAAACCTTCTTGATTCTTTGGGTCAGTTTTATCTCTCTTTTGAACTCTCATAACACTACCTGTAGCCTTTCTCTATTGCCAGTCTTCCTGGTTTTTTTATTTATCTACTTCTGTCTCTTACCTCCAACTAGGTAGTAAGGTCCTCAGGGAGTATCCATATATAATTCATTTTTGTAGGAGTGGTGAGGCATGAAACAGAACTTTAAATAAAGTTACCAGACTTATAAGCTTTTATCTGTCCTTTCTTCCATTCTATTAGTACTCATTAGTATCCATTGGTATATCAGGCCTGATTCTGGGTGTTAGGTTTACCATGTAGATAAAAGTCGAGCTGTAGAAATAGTTTTATGACATAACTAATGAATTAAATGTGCTGAGATTTCTAGACAAGAATCTTTAATACCCAAACTTATTAATGGTCAGTGATTAGGAGTTTGCTGATCTACTCACTTTTTTTTGATGAAGTAACTCAAAGAATGATCACTGTATGCGAGGAGGTTTCTGTGGAGTACTGAGATATAAAACTTAGAATTACGGACAGAAAAAGGAAGCAAGTCATTTATGCAATAGCAACAGACCCCTCATACAAAAATATGGAATTATCTGATGTTTGAATGTGAATAACCACTTGGGCTAGATTTCAGATGTATTGCGAAATCTTTGGCAGAAAGCATGCACAGATATGGAGTTCTTACTGAATAAAAATGAACAGGATCCAGTTCTGTTTCGTTCATCCAGCAGATCAAATATCCTTCTCTATGGATTCAACTTGGCTGGGAAAATGTGTTAACTTATTTCACATCATTACTTTCTGAGTTAAGGGATGTGTGTGTGTGTGTGTGTGTGTGTGCGTGCGTGTGTGTGTGGTTTGTTTTCTTCCTGAAGAACTCCCATTATGGTGTTGTCCAGACCTGATACTTGTTTATTAGACAGAATTAGACAAAGTAATCTCCCGTTGTTTCGAATGCTGATGGATGAGATTTGGAAAATGAGAATCTGGAGTCAGTCGGCGAGGAACTGCATTTATGCTGAGCTGATCGTGATTTTACGTGGTACACTGCTTTGATTTCTTTGATTTGGTCATTTCGATGGATAATTTCTGGCAAAATTAAATTTCAAAACAAATACAGTGATTAGACAGCTTGTAAAAGTGAGAAAGGATGTTGGTTCATTTCCCTAAAGACTTATCTCATAGGAAGGCCATATATCATATGAAAGAGAAATAATTCAACATTTCTTTGCCAGAAAAGGAAGCCAAATTTTATACTGTTCCAGGAAGAAAATAATCTTTTTGCAATTTTCACTTACTCTTTGCTTACCAAATCTAAGATTTTATTCTTTTGGAGCTAGAAATGGAACATTTTCATGAAGTGAAGCTTTACATGAAGTACAAAAGAGTTTCAGTGCACAGACCCCCAACCTCCCTCTTTTTTCTCAGATGAAATTCCTCATTGTCTTCAGCCTCTTTGCACTCACCTTGGTTTCCTAAGCACCCACATCATTTGTTTCTCTGTCTCATCTGCCCCATCACACCACACTGTGGTATTCACTACCATAACACGTGGGCCGAATGAGCTCACCCTGATGAACACAGAGTAAGTGCTCATCACTTTAGTAAGTGTATAGGAACTTTATGATAATTGAGCAATAATTCTTGTATACCTATTAAAAATTTTATCTACAAGGTAGAGTAGAATATTTCCCTACAGCTCTTAATATTTTCTATTTTTAAATATGTTCTCTTTGTGCTGGAGACTCCAAACTTATTAGCTCAATAGTCTTGACAAGCAAAAGGATAAAAGAAGTAAAACTGTTGAAAAGGTATTTTTAGTCTAAACCTGTTCGTTATTAGCAATATGTTCGTTATTAGCCACTCGAGGGCATTCAAAATAATTAAACTATAATAGATAACAAAATGAAAAGCCAATGATCCACTAAGTAGATATTTCTCCATCCTTTTGCCCTACTCCAACCTTCTTCATGTCTTCAGACACAGTAAGTATTTAATTCTGAGTAAGCATTTAATTCTCCTGTTTAGTAGCATACTGTGAATTTTTATTTTGTCATGAATAGGTTGTAGAAGATGAGGACTATTCAGAGTAGGTCTCAGGGCAATGAAAAAGTAATTTATATATATTTGTTCCTATGTAGATAATAAAACATGCTTTACATAATCGTCTTATTCAGTGTCCATAACTAACCCATAAGTTGGTTTATGTGAGCCCTTATAAATGAGCAGACTGAGTCTTTGAGAGGATAATGTAGTCAATCTACTGTTAATTTTTGCCTGTTTAAATGCTAAAGTTCCAAGCAATGATTTACGCAACAAGAATCTTTTTTCTCCACTTTATCCTTTCCTCAAATAATTCTTTCATATATATAAAGACACTCATGGGTGTGTGCATGCACTTACAGTATTGTACAAGTATACCACAAAGCTCAGAGAAACCATCCATCCTGAAATGAAAATGCAATTAGGCATCTCAATTAGTAATCCTTAATAGCACAGTTTAGATTTCAATGTGATTAACCAGTTCGCCACCCCTAAATGATATTTCTTTACCCGCTAAGGGTAAGCACTGTCCACACTGATGTTAAGCATCCTTCTTCCCACTTATGCTACCAACTATGGATTCTGAACGAGCCAATTAGAGAGGCCTGGTAGCAGGGAAATGACTTTGGTAACTCCCCCCCGCACAGCATGAGCCCGACTGATGACAGAATAGAATGTTAGCTTTCTTTTCTTTGTTCATTTTGTTGTTTTTCCTGCACTCCAATGAATTTTTTCTTTGCTAATTAGTTTTCTTCTCAGTAGCCTATCAAGTTTGTCTCTTCCAAACTAAATAGATCAAACAACTCTAAACTGTTGTCAGGAGACAAAATTAAATCATTTGGGAAGAGAGAAAAAAATAACTCTAAATCTCGTCTGGGCTTTGGGAAAACTAAAATATGTTCATTCTTCTTTCAAATTGGCTGACTGGCTTCATTCTTCATTTTTTAGAATGACAATAAAGAACATTTTTTTTTTGTCAACAGTGTGGCAGTGTTTAGATAAAGCAGGGTGATCCTATTTCCCTCTTCTAGATGAAGACAAGCAAAACAGTGTGTTTTGTCAGGATGGCTATTTCTCCCCCAAGATAGTCCCCAGCACACTTCTACGTAAACATTGTTAAACAGCCTCTGTGTGTGGGTACTGAGCCCAGAAGTGCCTCAATGAATAAATATATACTGTATTTCTAGCAAGACTTTTTGTAGGGGTGAGCTGCCTGAATACTTTTGGCAAAAAGACCCATTTATTTTGTTTAAAAAACACATATGCTCATATAGAAACATGAGTAAACCAGGCAGAGTCTTTCTTAGGTTTATAAATAGGCAAATCTCTGATGATTTTGCCTGATGAACGTTGAAAGAACTCAGACTCATTCGGTCAGTGAAAATGCTATTGCTCCTACCACACTCTAGAGTGGGTGCCATTTACCTACCCCAGGCCCTCTCCCGAGCACTTATCTCCCTTTCAAAACACATGGATTTGTGACTGCAAAAGTTCAAAGGGTTTCCAAAGCACAGCCAGTTCAGCCCTTATTTGGAAGAAAAGTATGACAGTAGGTATACCTAATATAGAAGCTGCAGCACAATGTTCATTCTGCGCGCGCGTGTGTGTATGTGTGTGTGTGTGTGTGTGTGTGTGTGTGTCCTTATTTAATACTTATGAGCTTTATTGTTGTGCTGCCATATAAAATATTTCATTCCTACCACAGGTCTTACCTTCTTTCAGTATCATGGTGTAAAGAAGGACTACTTATTACTTTTTCATCTCACTGCTGATGAGTTTATTATGCACTTTTCCGTAATTTATCTGTGGGCTATAGCACAGAAAGCTCCCTACTCTAAATGAGCAGCATAGAGTTTATGCATGCAAATACTTACACCAAAGTAATAAAATTAGGAAGGCGAGTGTCAAACACAAACTTCAAGGATGGACGCTGCTTCTAACAACACTGTGGTGGCTGGAGTTTATCAAAGTAAGGACTATTACGAATGGCTGAAACTCACATCACCCACCAAGCACAATGAGGTCTTTGAAGACCAAATCCCTGAACGAATGGGGACCTGCTGAGAAGGAACTCCGTCAGGTTGAGTGACTGCTCTGTGGACAATGCTCTGGGCTCATCTTTGTCTCATCACCTTGGCGCTGGAAGTGCAATTAACAGCCGGTCCGCCTGGGACTGGGAGACTCTGGATGAACTCTGCTTTAGAACAAAGCCGTCATTCTAAGGAGTAGCTGAGTGTGCTGTAATGAACTGGAAGAAGGCAGAACGTAAAGGCAGGGAGATACAGGCACTCTGCTGGAAAGCAGAGTCATTAAAAATAATGAGCAGTCTTTCACTTCCTTCTTTTTATTAACTTTCTGCAAAGGACAACCTGACACTTGATTTTTTAACACAGTCTCCACTTTTACTAATATCCGTTAGCAGATGGCTAAAACTGTTACCACAACATGCTCTGTAACACTTGGAACCATGCTGCAGAGCACTCGGGGTCTTTTCCTCTCTCCTTTTGCTTTGTATATCTTAGAACCAGCTTTTATACTAACGCCTCTAAGCTACACAAAACTTGGTCATCCCCTCCCCCTTCTAAAATATACAAATGCAGCATTTTAAGGGAGAGTCCAAAGCTCAGAAAAGGGCAAAGAAAAATAATGGAAATGCTCATCCTCAAGTTCCGTTCCTTCCAGATTTCTTCCTCAAGCGGGTCCTGCCATACCAGTGCATGTCTGAGAATTCCTAAGAAGGGTTTCAACACTTAATTGTTGGCAGAGTTTTGCTCTCAGAATTCTGATAGGAGAAGAGAAAGCTGAATGAACCAGATGGTTGGGAAAAGGCCAGAATTTTAGACTTAAAGAGGTTTCTAGAATGAATTATGAAGCTAACTGCTCTGAGTTAGTACTTTGTTCCCTTGCAGAACTGCGGCCTGACTGCCAAATGACAGACCTGAACTCTTGGCTGTTTTTTTTCCCTTGTAGTTAATGACTTAGACCAAGCTTCTGATCAAAGAGAAGGAAACACAACTGCTAAGAGCTGGGGAAATTATCATCTTGGCTGTAAGCCTCCGCAACCTGTGGATCCAAGTGACCCGGGCTCCTATTGCTCACAGGATGAGAAAGGAAGTAGTACAGAAGCACCGATCAGTTATCAGACGCCTGTCAGGTTACTTACACTGATTCATTTGGGCCTCACACTAACCCCAAGAAGATGGCATTTTTATCCATGAAGGGATACATAGAACATTAGGATGTATTCATTCATTCATTTAGGAAATATTTTTTACTCAACAATAATCCAAATGTGGTGCTGGTTGCTGAGGCTACGATGGAAAAGTGGAACGACAAAAGTATTGCCTTCAGAGGGCTCTCAGTCTAGTGGCAATGGTAATATTGCTTGCATTTAAAAGCCTTTGAGCATTATAGAAGAAGCATAGATGCTAAGCAGGTATAGGAAATAGATCCCTTACTCAACCATTCAACACATGCTACTAGTCAGCTTGTGAAGCATTTTTGGTTTAGGAAACTCAGTATACATTTTTTCTTTCAATACCAGGGGTCAAACTCAGGGCCTTCATACTAAGTTGCATCCCCTGCCCTTTTCATTTTGTTTTTTATTTTGCTACAGGTCTTGGTAAGTTGCTAAATTGCCTAGGCTGGGCTCAGCCTTCCAGAGTGCTGAAATTACACGTGCGTGCCACCACACCCAGCTACAAGTAGTACTTTCACCAAGAAACAATCTTTCTTGTCCTGAATTCATACTTGATTAACTTAACATTAATTAATAGCAAACTATGAGCAGAAAGCACATATTGTTAATATATTGCCACAAATATGTGTTCATGTTGGTAGAGCAAGGGTAAAATGGGTAGTTATGATTTTTAGCTTTGCCGATGGAGAGGTTCCATATTTATGTTTTACATGGACGCATGGTTGGAAGCATGTGAAAAGTCTCTTCATGAATTTTAATTTATTTTATTTTATTGATTCAAAATGTAATTTTAACAGCTCTCTGTGGTTTAGTAGCACATTTCGACAACATAATTTCACACAATTTGTACAGGGCATAATGTACTCTGAAGCTCACTGCTTGCCCCATAGCCTTTAGCGAGGTTTGGACTGTCAGTCTAGGGAGTCTGTAGTCATCTGGTTCTGCTGAAGTCATACTGAGACTCCTCTAATCTAGAAGAGTCTTGTATTTCCAGGATGGATCCAAGGAAGATATTAGATGATTCCAAGGAAGATATTCGGTAGCTCCAAGAAACCTAGTCAAATCTAGACTCCAAGTAGACTCAACCGTAAACAGACCTGGATTAATTTTTAATCCAAATTGTCCAACTGAAGCTAATCAATCTGGAGAAAAAAGCAACATTGGACTGCACAAAAAGCGGACAAAAGCAGAGGTCTGGTTCTCTTAAAACTCCACAGGCATGATGACGCCCAAGCTCATCAAAGCAAGAGAGAAAAGGGCAGATTAATCTCTAGTTGTCTCAGTTCCCCATATGAGGGGGGTTCACATACCCCAGCCTCCGACCTCATCAGAGCTGAGGCTGTGGGAGATATCACACACATACAGCCTCACATACTCATGCCCATGTGAGGCTTTGGGCATTGGAGTCTCTAATAAATTTAGTGACCGGGGGAGTTGGGGAGTGCCTAACAAGCACAAGGCCTTGAGTTCAATCCCCAGCACCTCCCCAAAGAAGTATTTTATATATATATGTACAAAAACTTAGTGACCATATGTGCTTGACACCATTATTCTGTTGGGAGTCCAATCAAGGAATGAAGTAAAAGAGAGGTGAACTAAACTGAAAAGAAATGAAACTAAAATTCATGTAGACCCTTTTGCCAGAGCACCTAATCCATTATCTTTAAATAAGAAGTTGCTATCTATCAAGCAATAAATTAAATTAGCCCTTTCAAATATTAAATTATTCAATGATGAAAATTACTACTTTACTGCTGACTTAAGCTCCCATATTTGGTGGGCCTCTTGACCTCAGAGACGTTCTTTCAGCTCCAGACATTTTTTAAATAACATAGTCAACTATAGTTCGCATTTCCTCTTGGATAACAATGAACTGACTATTCTTTCTGTCTGCTCTAGGTGTACCGGCTGCTCCCTCCTCAGCCAGCTAGTTGACCTCACACCCCAACTATGAATTAGTGCACAACATTTCTGACGTAAAGGCAGCTTATTATTGAGGCAGTACTGACAGATTACTGCTTCCAGGCCTGCCGGGGGAGCCGGCCACCACACCAGGAAGCAACAGGAATCAAGATCGCGATTATCTCTTGCTTTATTCTTAAGGCAAGGAAAGGAACTAGACCTTTAAAAATATGATACATGTTATATTTTACTGTGCTTGCTTCTTGCCAATTATTAATTTGAAAATTGGTCTTATGTAAACACTATGCACAAGAAAATTGGCTTGGGGTATGAATGATATCAGATCACTTCATGAGATGGTAGTAATAAAAGCTTCCATTTACTGGAAGCTAATGATGTGCTAAGCATGTTTATTCGGCAAAATCATTGTTATATTCAGTTTCCTCAACAACCAGGAAGATAAAAAACAATTCATTCCTGTTTTTTCAGGTGAAGGAGCTGCATCTATGGAGCCAAGCAACTTGTCTAAAATCACATGATTTGAAAGTCAGCAACCCAATAAACTCCTGTAAGCTGGTGCTCTTTCCTTTCTGCTGCTGCATCTTCCACTGAGTAGGGACCCTGCAGGAGAAAGAGATGGGAAAGAGCAAAGTGGACGGCCAAGAGTGCCAACCTGTCTGGCTTCATTGGCTTAGCAGAAGTGATAAAGTATCTAGCTTTCAATCTATGCCCCTTAACTTTGCCAGGCATAACGCTAGGTACAAATGAAGCCTTTGCTGAATCAGATAAACTTTAAAACATCTGTCCTAAGAATATTCATTTCAAATATATTTTTGACCAAGTGTTATGTGTGAACATTGTATTAAACACTGAAACACAGGAGAGAACAAGAATGCAAAGGCTTGTCCCCTTGTGGGATTATGTTCAGGTGGCGATGAGAGAAATAACTGACTACAGCAATGAACAAAATAATTCCAGATGGTGCTGAGGCATACAAGAAAATTACGACAGGTCTTTTTTTTAACTACTAAATTCTATTCCTGAACATATTTCTAAAGGAAATGTATATAGTCAAATTCAAATTTTTATGGCTCAAATAAAAAAGATGAATAAAACTCACAAAACAATTCTCATTTTTTATCATGCTTCTATGTTCCCTGGACTTGAACAATATTATGAATTAGGAAAATATTTTATTTAAAAATCAAATTTTTTATAATGTCAGTTCAGGGGAAAAACAATATCATAGTTCCATTATTACAGGCTAAAAATTGCTGCAAAGTTGCAATTTTACCCTACAGTCTTGGAAGAAAACGCATTGCCTTGGCAGGCAAGAGTTAGGGAAGGGTGTTATCAGTCAGTGCAGGCACAGATGTATAACTCGTTTGAGAATATAATCTGCCACCTAAATGTGCATTTTAGAAGAAAAATAAAAAATAATTTGAAAGCCTTAGACACTGATCTACCTTCATATATTAGGAAAAGTCCTTTGCTCTCCCAGTATGGCCAAATGGGGCCCATTTTGTGCACCACACAGAACCATGTTCGTTGAAACAACAAATTTTGTAAAAGAGAGAATTTACTAAGAAGGAGGTTATGGTGATAAGGCAAGAGCCCCACATTTCAAATCTGCCTCCTGGAGGATCAGATGTGGTGGTATTTACGGGATGAAGAGAGCAAGGTGGTCTGAGATGTGGGGAAAGATGGTTGGAGGTGAGGAAAGAGACGACTGGTGATCTGCGCACACGTAAACAAACTTCACATCTCTTCCCAATACCCATATTCAAACGCAGCCTTTGCAAGATCTCTGGGCAAGTCTCCCATCCTCCTACATCAATGGTCACCCACTGAACATCTGTGCTGGTGTCCAAGTGAAAGGTTGCTGATTTCATCTGGTTTGAGACAGAAGAAAACAACTTCTGATTTCCTGACAGAACTACTTAACAATTATGACTGCTTGTCAAAGGTTTACTAATAGCAAAGCTAATAGGAGCTAGGTGTCCAGCTAGGCGTCTTCTAAAATTGGTGGGAAGAGCAAGTAGTTAAAAGCAAATGCAGTTAGAGGGTTTGTGTGAGTTTTCCTTCAATTTCACCAGTTTAGGATTATTTCTGAACATCAGAAATGATAGTGGAGCTTTACATGTTGACTGACAAAGTTATTACTTAGGACTTTAAAACTACTTCAAAGAAATCATTTGAAAATTTTGAACTTAATTATCTACATATTTGGAACAATATTCATTCGTTTTTCAGAGTCCTAATATAAGTGGTCAATTGGCTGAAGTTTTTATTCTTCAATTAGATATTTTAGAATTTGTAGCAGTATCTGCTATAAACATACCATTTTAGCATAAATGCCTTGTAATTGTAATTTTTATGTTCTTGGAGATTTTTATGAGTAAAAAATACATTCTGACACAAATTTAATTTGAACAAAAGCTATATCTTAGCTATTTCCTTGCCCAAGAATACTGATTTCATTTAAAGATAATTATAAAACCTAAAAATACTTTAAAATGTGACGTTTATATGACTTCATAAATTTCCTCTGACCAATAATTTTAGTAATAAAAATATGTATTTGCTAATCCTGTGTTCTGGATAAATTCAGATTTCTCTTCTATACTGGATTTAGCTGATAGCTGTTGTTCATAGAGCTTTGTGATTTTTCTGCTTTCTCTTAATTGTGAAAGCGATAGAGTAAATTACTAGAAAAATCTCCTACTGTAAACTATGCAAATGAAACGGCAAGTGAGTGGGTGGGTTCTTTTGTCATACCCACTGATTTAATCAGTTTAATCAATACCCATAATTAGTTGATTAAACTCTCTCCAAAAACACAGTCTGACCTAGCTGACCTTTCAGGCCTCCAAAGAATCATCAGTGTGGTCAGTAATATAGTCAACACAGAAAACACATATTTATGTTTTAAAAGTCTGGAGGCTTTCAGTCCTTTGCAGGGAGCCCAGATCACAGCCCTCTATCATACCATTCGAATCCCAGAGCAAAACCTGAGGAGGAAGGAGGTGGCTCAGTCAATATGCAAAGCACTTGTTGATGAGTTTGCCAGGCCACACTTCTGAGAAATCAAACCTGTTGGAAAAGAAGAAAAGGGAAGGATTTCAAGTCTTGTTTGTTTTCTTTTTTAACTTGGCTTTTCCACACTCCTTTTCCTAAGATGCACTTTGTATGTACAAATCACTTCAGTTTATTTTTAAAAGCCACACAGAGAGGTGCTGTTCTGTTGTGGTTTCCCTCAGTGAGTTGAGGCCCAGAGTCTCCCATGGTGAGCGGAAATGAAGCCCAGCTCATCTTCTAGAGGCCTCTCAGCACACGTGGTGCCTTTCATCTCAGGCCTGGAATTACTGTGATTCAGGGCCCAGTGCATTCCAGTGACAGCCCGCTGAGAAAATCCTTGATGTCTAACTAGCCTAGTATATGTTAAAGAAGGCTGGTCCCACAAATGGAGCAAATCTTGCATTTTTATTAATGAGTGGAAGGACAAGGCAGCTTTCCTCTCTAACCTGGGGAAACTCTTTCATTCCACCAATGTGCTGTGCTGCAGAAGAAGCCTTACAACGAAGAGAGACTAGGTGCTGGGAGGAAACAACCAAACATCAAGAAGTGTCAGATCCCAAGGCTTCCAGACCAAAAAAAATTTTTTTTAAGTTTGGAGAGAGGATCTTGCTATGTTCAGGCTGCCCTTGAACTCACTATGCAGGTCAGGCTGGCCTCGAACTCATGGCGATCCTCCTGTCTTAGCCTCCCGAGTGCTAGAATTACAGGTGTTCACCACCACACCCAACCAAACAAAACAATTTTAAGGTGCACACATGCAGAAAAGGCTACATTATCCAGACATATGATGGAATATTTTTTTGAAAAATTTCATGATTTTATGACTGGATTGACCAGAATCCTTTCCCACAGCTCAAACACTTGACTGCTAAGGAGAGACGTTTTCTTCCAAGATGGGGCCGAGTCTCTTCAGCCTGGATTCCTTCCTCCCAAGGGATACAGAATTGTCTCTCTTCCCACTTCTGTGGCTACTACTATGCTACAGTGCTACTGTTGAACAGCCTGGACTCCAGATTAAATTCGACCTTGAGCTCCAATGAAGATGGGGATATTCTTGTCTTGTTTGCATCCTACACAGGTAGACCAAGGAACCCTGGTCTGCCCACCTGGCCAACTTTAGGCTCAGAGAACTGGATCATTCTGAGGCTGGTTTGAATCTCTCACTCTAAGGGCATAGTGTACTTTCTGCCTCCTAATAATATAAAGTGAGTGTAGATTTGTAGACTCTGAGGTGGAATTCAACCTCTATAGCATTAGGAATATTTCTCAGAATCAAGAAGAAACTAATAAGAAAAGAAATTGAACTGGGGTAATAGCATCAGACAGAAGCAAATTGTGTAAAAAGGAACTTTGAATTATCGGCACTGTCATTTTTAGAATATTTTGTGACGCTAAATTTCCCCACCCTCTCTCTTTCCATTTCGAACAGCACTTCTGCAAATTGCCTAAGAAATGATTAAACCTGTAGATTATTTGGAAGAAATTATTATATCCTTCTTTGAAAAAAAATGTTTTAAATGCTGTATGACACATTGCTACTCTTGCACTTTAATCTCCCTAATACCATAGTTACATATTTTAACTACTGGAGATCAAAATTTAATACAGAAGTCAATTGTAATACAGAAGTCAATTTAATACAGAAGTCAATAAATAATTTTTTAAAAAGTATTCTTCTGTATCTGCCCAGGGCCACCCTTCTCTGAAGACAGCACTCCTAGACCCCAATACGATTCTCATTAGTCGACTCAAAGATTCAATAGATTTACCCACTTGCCATCTGGTACCAAAGCCTTGTATTTTAATATTTCAGTGAGTGGCATGTCAGTAGCAATAGTGGATACCCAGCAAGAATCAGCTGTAGCTGGCACATTCTGTTCTTTATAGATAACTAAATGAAGAAAATCTAATCCTCTTCAGTTAGCCAAGTAATTTAGAGTCTGGATCATAATTTCTAGGAACTTGGCTTTGACACTTGGGGTTAGGAAATTAGAAACAACATGAAATTAGTAAGACAACTATGTATACTGCCCAACCGTTGTGAATCAGTAAAAATGAGCACCTGGGACAAATCAAGCACTGAGTATACGATCTGTAATCTTTTTATCAACTCTGTTTTGAGATATAATCATCATTATACATTAGAGAAAACTGATGCACGGAGAAGTTAACTAAACTGTTCACAAACCAGAATTGGAAGTACAAAAGACAGAATTCAAGTCTTCATTACTTCTTCAGAATACAGCCACAGCCTCCCCTCTCTTCCTAAGAAGTAAATAGTTGATCTGTTTTCTTGAATGGCCAGGCCAGTGTGCTGTAATGAATAGAATTTTGATTTGAGTTCTGGTTTCATCACATACTAGCTGAAACTTTAGCAAAGTTAATTTGTCATTGTAAGCGTCAAAGTTTTCACCTCCCGATCAGAAAAAATAAAACCTTCCCTGACATACTATTGTGAGACACAAAATTATGGAACATAATAATCCCTTGATGAATATGAATTTTTGCACCGTAAAATGCCTCTCCTCAGCACTATGTGGAGAGCAACCCTATCAGGCTCAGCCTCACGATGGTGACTGCATTAGCTAACTGTGACATATACAACCCTCGGCATGTGGCAGGCACTGTTCTGACTCTTATATTAATTCACTCAATCTTCTCAGCTGCTTTCAATGTACGTGAAGTTAGCATTATTATCCTTATCTTGCAGGTCAGGAAATAGGCCCAAGGCCATCCATGGCTGACAACTGGTGGAACTTGGATTAAAATTTAACTCCAGAGTTCATCCTCCTGACCATTGTTTACTCTTCGCATTATACAGTTTCAATAAATATTTCAGAAGGACTGTGTAAATCCTGAGATTCTACAGTTATTTCTTTTATTAGCAAGGAACTTTCCGATCCCTAGGAAATATGAAGCTGATAGTAGACCACTCTTTTCACTTGAACTTTTGTGAATTTGTTTACTGGTCCTACAGATAACAGGTTTTGAAAGGACAGAGAAGCTTACAAACAACAACTACAATAAAAAATGGCTGGGGGTGGGGTGGGGATTTAGCTCAGTGGTTAGAGTGCTTACCTTGCAAACACAAGGCCCAAGTTAGATCCCCAGCACACACACACACACATAAAATAAAATAAAAATAAAAAGGCTAGGGAAGAGCTCAACCTAAGAAGCTATGCTAAACATAGGTTGGGGTTCCAATTCTATTAGCCCCATAAGAATTTAATATATTAGCTATTAAGGCTCAGACATAATCCCTTTAGTTAAAAAAAAAGCATTGCTTTGCTATGATTGGAAGAAAAGGAAGCAATGATATTTCTTTCTAGAATATTTATAAACATTTTCAGCAAATGCATAAAATACAAGGGGTTGGGATTTAGCTCAAGTGACAGAGTGCTTGCCTTGCAAGCACAAGACCCTGAGTTCGATCTCCAACACCATCTCCCCAAATATAAAATAAAATAAAATGAAATACAAGATAAAATAGCTTAATTGCAGCTTATCTGGATTGTCTCAAGAATCCGTAACATATTACCAATAATTTAAAAAGCCTTATGTGCATCTTAGAAAAGAAGTATTCTTTGGCAAAAAAAAAAAGTTTTGAATATTTACATAGGATGATCTTTTCTGACAAAAAATATTTTCATACTTCATCTGGGTTGTCTTTTAATCTACTGCCAGTTTAGAATCTGTTCATGCATCCCATTGTATGACCAGGCCATTTGAAACAGACACAAATACTAATAGCTGTAGTTCTTAATAATAGAAAAATGTATTGTGTAATACTATTATTTAATCCCTGCTATTTGCTTTTAAGGATTTACACAAAAAGTGTGCATCCAAAACATTCTTCAATATCTTCAATGATTTTTGATAAATAAAACTTCTCTTGTTAAAATTATTGATACTATCAGTGAAATAATTCCATGCAATGAATTTGTCTCTATATTTTCTCATGTTTCCTATTGGAAAATAGAGAACTTAGCATATGGGAAGCAGGCTTAACTACATAGTCCTTTATGGTGGTGAGATCTCTTCTAAACCTGCCAGATGGCACAGCTGACCAGATGCACGTAACTAGCGTGAAGCTGAAATTCCTGCCCAAGGCCACCTCACTCCAATGCTTAAAGTGTTAACCACCGTATCAGAGCCAAGCATCAGACCATCCAAAAGTTGTTTGGTGGAAAAGGAAGGATTCTGAAAGCTGTCAAGCCTTGATGTACCGTGGAGTTAACACACTTCAGCTTTGAAACTCATGTTCTTCAAGAGAGATGTAGGACGCATTCATTCCTTAGTTCTAATCTCGACGTTTTGGGTGAAGAGTGACCACTTTGAACTCATCTGAGGGTTAACAAACAAGACACCAGAAGAGAATATTTACAGTATTTTGAGCTAGAGGAACATTGTCAAGTGGGAAATTCAGACATCATGGAGAAGCACAATAAACTATACGCAGTACTGGTAATATAATGGACTGTGGAGGCAGACTGGTACAAGTTCTGCCTCTATCTTTATTGAATTCCTTGTAATTTTCCTTGTTATTAAAAGGCCCCTGCAAAGACTCAATTTCGTTAACACATGTAAATTGCTAGTAAGTTCCTAGAAAAAAAAAAAAATCTCCCCTCAAATTTCGTTTCCCAACTGTTGACATTGGACAGTTGACTTCTCTGTGTCTTCGTTTTAGTTGTTATGAAAAAACAGGAAATAATCTAAATATGAAGAGTTGTGAGAATTAGGAAGCACAAATAAGATTTGGACACCTAGAAAGTACTTAATAAGTGGTTTGCAACTAATATTAAGTCTTAATGCTCCAATGTGCCATTAAACTAAGCTTGTCCTAAGGCTGCCTCCATGCGTTGAGTCCCAGCATAGTAAAATATGACCTAATTTAATATACAAAGACCCTAATTTAGAAGTATATTTCTTGTAACAACGAGTCTCAGCCAATCGCAGCAGCAGTGATTCACCCAGTCACAGGCTGCCAATCGGTCAGACCAGCCCCAAGTAATGCAGATGACAGACTAGAACCAGGCAAGCTGTGTCTGTCCCTCCCTCCAGCTTTCTGTCAGTGTTTGCTGCCTCCCTGCCTTGCAGAGTGGAGCCCCTGAAGCTCTTCCGCATCCGAGGGCTACCTGATTAGCAAACGTTTTTAGATCAAGTAAATTCTGTTAAATTGTTGCAGGCTTTTCTTTTAATAATATAATACAGTATAGTATAAGGTAAAGTGTGTAATAATTAAGTTTTATTCTACAATTTAAAACAGCTATTGATAAG
>PVJO010024826.1:0-15824 GCA_004026905.1 Hystrix cristata
CATCACATTCTTTGATATTTGAGGTCAGTTAGAGTAGAAATTCCTAATTTGTACTCCAAACACTGGTTTTCCTCATTTAATATGTTGCCTTGAAAAGAGAGGCCAAATGATTTTGAGTAGTAAAACTAAAGCTGGGTTAAATTGAAGGACATCTTAGAGACTTTGTTAGTGTGTGTTGTAAATCTCCAGAAAATTTGGAGATTCTCACTATTTATTCATAGTAAATGGTTTTTCCCAAACACCGCCATAGTGCTGGGTAGGTATAGAGCCCCATTTTTGAGGAAGACCTGCAAAATGCATTAGAGCACAGTTTGGAAACACTGAGCTAGAAGAAATAGGAGTTAAGATAAATTTTAAATATGAAAAATGAGGTAATCATATGCATATTTATATAGTGATACACAAATATAACTTTAAATAATTTTTAGGGAGCTGTAATTTGCTGATCTTTATCAATGACTATGCAAAATCATATTGGTAATTCTTGGCAAATAGTTGTTCTGATAAGGACAACTAAAATTATCATATGTTCATTGACAGGAAAAGAAAAAGTAAAAAGAATTATTGCAATACAAATGCTAACAAAAGAAAAATTGAACCTATAACATAAGCAGTGATCTTAGGCCGTCCAGAGTGGGGAAATATATCATATGGGTAGTAGATGGCATAACAATACTTGTTCCTGTTGTTTATATTGTGATAAAAGACAAATGACAAGAAAAAATGGCTATTACAAATTGTTCTTTGTTTTGTTTTTGGTGGGTTGTGGATTTGAACCCATAGCCTCACATATGCTAGGCAAATGCTCTACCACTAAGCTACACCCTAGCACCTTGACAAAAAATTTTAAGTCTTAGTCAGAGGCTGATTTCTTGGTATGATATTCCTTCCAACAGAAAAATTATTGGTATGATACTCCTTCCAACATTGATTGGTGGTTTAGTCTTTACACTTAAGATTCTTAACTGAACCAACAACCCCCTAAAACCAAGTATCTGCACTTTTTCTTTTGTTGTTCATTCGCATAAATGTTTAAAAAGAAAAGAGCAGAATTTTTGTATTTAAAATTTTGTTCTTAAAATTTGACTCCAGAGAATTATGGCAGAATTAGTTACCAAATTCTTTTGTATAATAGTAGTTGCTTTTGTTAATTAATGACATTAATCCTGCTGAAAGTTTGTACAGTATTTCCTTCAGCTTTTAAAAATTGAAGTCCTATTGTGAATTTTGATATTAGGGAACAGCTATAGATACTAGTTTAAGAATAATATTGGTGTTAAAATGGAGCTGTTTGGATTAAAGATGGCTTAAAATTTTAAGTGCAGTTTGTACAAAAATATAATGTAAAAAATGACATTTTAAATTTAAAATAGGTAGTATTGTTCACTTATCCATAATGGAGTCAAAGAAATTATCAGCTGGATTTGGTTTGTCCAGAAGTGCACAAAAATGCATATATGGTGATCAGTATTGATTACTAACCTACCATGAAATGTATTTGTGCATTCACATAAGAAATGACATATTTGGGGGGAGCATAATAAATAATTGGTTAAGAACAGAGTCACCCTCAGCACTCTCAGGTTATCCATGAATTTCATTAAGCATTTCAAAAATTGGGTTTTTAAAATAGAATCCAAAGTATTTTTCTGTGAAAACATAAAAAATTTTATTTTGGTTGGGTACTTTTTTGCATGTTATAATTGAGGGTAATTTATTTCTGTAAGATACATATCCTTTTGAACTAAGTACATTGCAGTAATCTGTTGAATATGTATTGCATTCTAAATTGTTGCCTGGAAATGACAGATACATAGTTTCCTTACTACTTAAATCAGGTTCCAGGGATCTACCTCTTAGTGCAGTAGATTTTCTGCTGGGCCCCAGGAAGAAATGTGGTGTTTTTTGTCTATTGGCTGTTTAATTTTGTGAGTAGTTCCGTTTTCTTTTTCTCCATCATGGCTTTCTGGATTTGGTTGACCACTTCTAGTGTCAGTTAACTTGTGCCTCTATCCTTTGTTATTTCTTGAAAACTAATAGATGTAGGAATGGATAGTGTGCAGGTTCAGTATTTTAGGCATATTTCCTAAGGCATACTTTGCTTTTCATCATATCATGAGGCATATACCATTTAGTTGTGGCCTTTCAGTGATGCTAGGATTCATGAGTGGTTTTAAGTAGTTAGTCTGACATTTGGATTTTTAGTATATGTGCTGCCAAAGTGACCACGTGACATTTGGATTTTTTTTTTAAAGAGTGCCTCAGGTGATTCTTATAACTGAAGTTTGAGAACAATTGATCTAAGTATTATAATGAAACCAATTTAGTTGTTGAGATAATTGGTTTAATTGGTCAAGTCTACATCCAGAACAAAACTTCTAGTTGACATCTGGTTCAGGGCACCTGCTTAAGCTGCACCTGTCATCACTATGCTGAGCCTGGACACACCCAGTACTTTGTCTCTGAGCTTCACAGAAGGTAACAAGAGCTCTGTTTCAGTGAAGGGGGGGGGAGTGTAAATGAACTGCCAAGTTATACCTCATCCTGATTGTATCATTTGGATTTTTAAAAATTAACTAGGAATAAGTTTTCTTTTAGTTATTCCTAATTGGAGAATTCTCTTAATATGTAGCGTTCCCCCCTCCTACATAGGACTTTATAATATTTTACCCAAATGGGTTACCATTTGTTTTATTGAATTTATGAATGCTTGTCCTCTTAGGATGTTCTTGGTCTATGACACTACGTGCATAGGGGAGTTAATATATAAATTCCTGTAAAAATAGCAATGCTAGTTTGTTTTTTTTAATGCAGTATCTTCATTTTTCAAAGCATTTTCACATAGGAGATTATATTTTATTTCAAATTTCAGAAGCAGTTGCTGTTATTGAATCTTAGGAAAAATGACAAAAATTTCTGTACACCACTCAAGATTTTCTTTTTTGAGGCATACAAGTTACTTCTGGAAAAAAAAAAAAGAATAATAGTTGATGTCCAGTTCCCATTCTTAAGTGTCAGCCATAGTTGCCAGCAGGAACTATGAAATACTCCTCCTGGAATATTTTAGGTATTTTTTCAGAACACATTTTTCCCCATTCACCTTCTCATTTCCTCATTTCCTTGCCTGGTAATAGACCTACTTTACATTTTACAGATTTAACTCCGCATTTCCCACAATTGCTAAATATCTTCAGATATATTCCATACCCTGTGTTTAATATTTGATTCTATCAGCGGATAATTTTTTCCTGTTCCCACATAATGGAGTAAATTACAAAGATGTTTTTTATGAAGGAGGATTTAAATTAAGTTGTATAATAATGTTATTTGGATGTACATCTTATTACATACAAAACATAACTAGTGTTTATAGTTTTGATACTTCCAAGTTTTTACTATTATACTTCATAAATTTTTTCTTTGTCCATAAAGATATTATCAGATAATTTTAACACATGTTTTTAAAAATTTTTATTAGTTCAAGTTGTAGCACATAATGGTTAACATTCATCATGGGAGATCTCTTTCAGAGTGAAATCCTTTTGGGTGAAATTTTATTTTGTCCCTCCACTGAGTGATTAATTTTAAATGTTAGTATAAACGTGCTGTGAGGTCAGTACGAACATTCTTCTGTTGAAGTAGGTTAAAATAGCTACGTGTGCCTGTAATCCCAGCACTCTGGGAGCCTGAGGAGGAGGATTGCAAGTTCTTGCCCAGTTGAGCAACTTAGCAATATTAATATAGGGAGACCCTGTCTCAAAATAAGAAACAGAAAAAGGGCTGGAAATACTGCTCAGTGTGAAGGCTCTGGGTTCAATCCCAGTACTGCTGATAGATACATAGATATGATAGACAGGTAGGTGGGTAAAATGAAGTCTAGAGACATACATAGCTCAGTGATAGAGTACTTGCCTAGCATGCTTGATGCCCTGGATTTGATCCCTGGCACTGCAGAAAAAAAGAGAGGAGATGGAGAGAGAGGAGAGAATACCTTTAAAGTGCTGCCCTAGGCCATATTTAACTCATAGTACTTTAGTGCCAAATTTACACTTGTCAGTCATACTACCAGGGTAGATCACATTTTCCTTAAAAGTTCATATAGGTTAAGTTGATGTACTTGAGCTCAGATTGGACCTCTGTAGTTCTTCATGAGTAGTAGGGAGGACCTTAGTAGCCGGTACCTCCAAGGGTACTCAACAAGAAATAGGTGACCTATAAAGAGTGCTTACATGGTTTGGTATAATCTTTTTATTTTACACCATTAAAAAGTCAGACTTTTGGATTTCTGAGTTGTTTTTACAAGTAGCTCCACTTTGCGATGTATTGATTCAATGTACTAAAAACTGTGATTTTTGGGACAGCCTAGTTAGAAATGATGAACCAATTTTTTTTGTTCCTATGCTTTGTTTTCTCTTTTTGAAATTGGTCTTTGCTATATGCAAACTCTTATTACTTTAGATTGACCAATTCATTATTTTTGTTTGTTTGTTTCTTTGTTTTTTACTGATGCTGGTGATTGAACCCAGGATATAGGGCACATTAGGCAAGTCGATGACCCCTGAGTTACTTTCCCAGCCCTTAATTATTATTTTGTCATGTTTGCTTTATATTTTTCTTTTTGTATGTGAAATGTGTTTATATGTGTGTATGCATGTATATATATATACACATATGCACACAAACATTGTTACTATTAATGCTATTTAATCATTTGGTATTATTATAGCATATGTTACTTAGGAATACAAACTTTCTCTAATGTAACAGTGCACAGTTAGCAAATTCAGGAAACTTAATATGGATACAGTTATGACCTAATATGCAGACTTTAAGTCAGATTTCACCAACCCTCCACAGATGTACTTTGTAGCAATCATGTTCCCCATCCCATCTATGATCATGTATTACATTTAGTTGTATTTCTAGTTCTTAAGGTTTTCTTTTTTTTTTTTTATTGATACTACCATTTTAAGCAGTATAGCCCAAATGTACTATAAACTTACATTTGTCTGGTAATTTTCAGGATCAGATTTAGATTAAGCATTTTTGGCAAGATGTCACTTTGTCCCATTATTACTAATGTTGATTTTGGTTAAGGTAGTATCCTCCTGGTTTCTCCATTGTAAAGTTATTTTCTCTTTTTGTAATTAAATAACCTGTGGGGCGTTCTTTGAGATCATGAAGATATCTTGCTCACCATCTCACTTCTACCTAGTAGTCTTTTTTTTTTTTTTTTTTGGGGTGAACATATTTATGTTTTGTTTGTTTGTTTGTGCTGGGGATTGAACTTGGGGATTTGCCCTTGCTGGGCAAGCACTCTAACCACTAAACTAAATCCCCAGCCCCTTCTACCTAGTAGTCTTAATGACCATTGTTGCTTCTTGCTTGAATCAGTTTATTAGTAAAATGTATGTACAATACTTATTTTCTAACTGTATTATTCTTTCTTTATTTAGTAGTTGGTAGCCTACAGGACTTTGCCTATCCAACTCTAGAATCAGTTATTTTCTCTGAGAAGTCCTGATTCCACTTAGTTTTCAATGGTATATAGAAATCAAGAGTGGGTGGCTAGGTACATTCATTTCTATTTGGTTATTTTTTCTTGCAGGCCTTTTCAAGGAAATGTATTTATTTTATATGTATATTTTGAAAATCAGGAGGCTATTCTGATACCTCCAGTTATAGTCTGTATAAGTTTCCCCATGCCTTTGTCCATTCTGTGTATCTCCCTTTATGTGCAGTGGAAATCCTGATTCCCTACAGCAGTGTATTTACTCGTTTTCCCAGTCCTCCATTGTATGTGGAATACTTTCAGAATTGTTATGCCCATACCACTATAAAAAACAAACCTACCACAAAGAAGTGCAGATTTATTGCAGTTCTTTTTGTGTTTAACCTTATGGTACATTGTTAGACTATTTCATTCAAAAAATTCATAATGAAGCTAATTATGGGCCAGCTATTCAAGATGCTGAGGCAGGAGAATCACTTAAGGCCAGAAGTCTTGGACAGTGTGGTGAGAGCCAGTTTAAAAAAAAAAAAAAAAATTCATAATGATTAAATTTTCTGAATCGCTCAAAATACAGTAAAAATTCATACTTTTTCCATTTATATTCAATTTTGTTTTCTTCCATATCCATGTTTATTTACTTTTACTAATGAATATGTAAAACACCTAAAATTCTAAAATCATTCAATTTTATCGGAATTGCATTAACTTTATAAATTGGAAAACTGAGATCTTGATGATACCAACTTGATCTGTCCAAGAACAATGAAAATCTTTTCATTTTATTCATTTTGAGTTATATTATTATGGAAGCTCTTGTTTTTTTTTAATTCTAATCTGCTGCTCTTCGAATTGTTTGTATTAGATTTTTTAATGTTAGAAATTTTTATTTCTAAGAAGAGAACAAAGTCAATGTATTGCTGTAGGGTCATCTTAGTGGAGTTTGGAAAACATGGGGATACTGACTGTTAGTTCTTTACACAAACTTTTCTGAAAGCATCTCTAAAAAATACGAAGCCAGGTTGGTGGTGCACACTTTTAGTACCAGCTGCTTTGGAGGCCGAGACAGGAAGATTGCTTCAGCTCGTAAGTTCAGTATTGACAATATTGGACAATATCACAATGCAAAAATAAAAGAAGTCTTCTCTTTAAAAAAAAAAAAAACTGGGAGAATTTAACATTTCAAGGACTTTCTGTGCAAGGAATGAAAACAGACCTGTACCCAAATAACTACCTTACAAAAGAGAAAGTGATGAAATACTGGAAAATCTGCTTAGGCATGAGAAATATTGAAGCTCATTTCCAGATACAGGAGGACCCAAAGGGTAGCCAGTAGGATCTTTTAAAGGGAAAAATGAGAACAGCTCCCCCTTTATTGGAAACTTCACAGTGTCTTTTCATGGTCAGTGTCCAGTTTTCATCTCTGGTCTGCAGTACTTTTGGGGAGAAAGAGTCTTTTCAGGGGATGGTCAGAAGACTTCTTTGAGATATAGAGGTAGCTAGATAGATTACCTTAGGTTAAGCCATGCCTGATGTCAACCCTGTATCTAGTCATTTAGCTACAAAGGATAATAAATATTCTCAGTGTTTAATCCAGTCGAGAGTCAGTATTACTCTTTATTTTATTATTATTATTATTATTTTGAGATAGTGTCTCACTATATACAGTATAAGCTGACCTTGAACTCACTCTGTAACCCAGGCTGGCTTCGAACCCATGGTGATCCTGTTGCTTTAGCCTCCTAGGTGCTGGGATTATAGGTGTGAGCTACCATGCCTGACACAAGTGATTTACCTAGCACTCTTTTCTTGCCTTAAATCTGGATTTTTGAGCCATAATTAGACTTTCCACATATACCATTTATAATGGAATTTACCTCTCTATACCTTCTGGAAATTACATGGTTTAATTTAGACCTCAGATCAATTGGAGTTTATTCTTTTGCATGTTGTGAGGTATAACTGTCATAAAGAGGCAGTCTGCTAGTTTTTTTTGAGAAAGCATCTTTGGGAAAGAAAGCATTAGCTTCATCCACATCATTATCCTTATCAGAAGCAGCAGCAGTAGCATTGTTTTACACATTATCTCATGTAGTTCAGCCCAAGAACTCAGTAAGTTAAATGCTACTCTTCCCAGTTTCAGGCATGGAAACTAGGGCCTCTCTCTGACACTGGAGTGCAGGCATTCTCGCTCGAGAGTCCACACTCTTGACTGCTGCACCAGTAGAGGTCACAGGTCTGAGGGAAACAGAATCGGGCCAAGAGAGGGTAGCTCTGGGCTCTGGGCTGGCTTGGGACAGTTTAGGTTTCCTTGTCAGAGACCAGGCCTGACAGCCTGAGCAGCACTTGGGACTTTGTACCTTGCACTATGCTGGAGCATCCTGCTTCGGGACACTGAAGTCCAGGGCTCCTCACAGTTTGCTACACCAGAGCCCCCTGACAGCTACAGAGCTACCTCCCCAATATAGGAAATCACTTTATATCTCTTTTGTACTATATTTTTTTCTAATTTTGCATTCTCCTTCATAATCCACATATATCTCATCACATGTACTTAAAATTAATTGCCAGATAACCTCTAAATCTGGTAAAATGGCTGCTCCAGGGAGATGATGATTTAGTGGGTTAAAATACTTTTCACACAGACACACTTTGACACCGTTGCATGCAAGTGTGTATCCTGTTAAACAGCCTGTCACACCCTCAGCGCCCCTTGCCAGGTCAGAACCAGACACTACAGGGCATCACAAGCAGCACCACACAGCGTGAGCAGCTACCCGCACCGCGGGACCCTGCAGATGGCACACCCAGCCCCCAGGTTTCTACCCCGCAGCGCCGGGGGCCCCAACACATGCCCACAGTCCCCGTGCTCGCGCTGCCTGTGTGTGTTTCATCGGGTTTTTTTTCCTTCGAATTTTCTGTATGTACTAGCATGTCATCTGCAGATAGAGGTTGTTTCAAGTTTTCTAATTTTTATATTTCTACTGTCTTTTGTCTGATTGTCAATATAACGTTAAACAGTAGGAACAACGGAGGCATCTTTTCCTTACCTCGGTGCTGAGTTTAGTTTGATGCTGCTGGCATTTACTCATCTAGTAAGATCCTGCCTGCTTTGTTTCTTTTCCTCCTTTTGGGGATTAGCTCAGGGCCTCCTGCATGCTTGGCAAGTGCTCTACCCCTGAGCTACATTCCTAGCCCTTTTTATTCTTTGATTTTGAGACAAGATATTGCTAGGTTGCCCAGGTTGGCCTCAGACTTTCATTTTCCTGCCTCAGCTTCCCAAGTAGCTGGGATTGCAGGTGTAAAAGTTCACCATTTTTATTGTACTAATCCTGTGATAGAACTTATTCGCATTAAATGTGCAGCGTTATTATCTTTAGTGATGTTAACAACGAAGTGCTATCTTTTGTTTAGTGATTTATATGTTTTAACTACTAGGTCTGGCCTTTTTAAAATCTATAGTTATTTTTATTCAAAAGGGGAGCAAATGATGACTATTAAATTTTTAAAATCCATTTTGTAGCTTACATTTGAATGTGAATGTTTTTCTTCATTTCTAAGAATTTAACATATAAATAAAAATCATCTACAGTGCTAAATAACTTTGGAGAACATTTTCTTGTTCTATCTACTCGTCAAGAAGTCTTTGCTGTTTTCTTTTTTGCTGGCCATTGCAGTATTTGATATTTAAAAATAAGGCAGTAATTTAAATCATTGTTTCATTTTTGTATTCGCAAGGTAAGAAGTAACTCTTTTGGTTTCATGAAGTCTTCATTATAGTTATCTATCCTATTATGAAGAAAAGCAAATTTGTACCTTAGTCAAAACCAGATACCTTATACATTTGAGTGAGTTCATTTAAATCCATCATCACTAAATTAAATGGTTTATGTTTTACATTGTATATTTGATCCTGGCATTAGAACTATATTGGTTATTAAAAACTCTAGTTTTAAGGGATTGAGGATTTAGCTCAGTGGTATAGTGGCCCTGAGTTCGATCCTCAGCACTCCCCACAAAAAAACAACTCTAGTTTTGAGAGTTGCTTGCAATATCCCTTTCTTTTATATTTCTTTCCTAAGTATTTGTGTTTGCAACAGTAGAGTGTATCTTCAAGCAACAGTAGAGTATATCTTCAAGCAAATCACTTGTTAATTTTTTGGTCAGTTCTCTGTCATAACTAATCTCATAGGAATTTACCAAATCTTACAAACTTAATTAAGGGCCTAAATTGAAGTAGATATTACTGTTCAAAGACTTAATATTTTATAGTGGCCTTAGAAATAAAGTATAAGTACCTGAAAATTTTGATGCCTAAACATAGGAGCAAGACATACGTAGATAGCTACAAATGGACATGCCTACTAAATCTATTAATTCATAGTATCATAAGATAGAATAGCTCCATACTTTTTGGTAGAGTTCTAGGAGTCATGAGATTTTCCTGGTCGGCTCCTGTGTAATGATAATTCACTTGTTTAGGATTACTACAGAATGGGGAGAAAAGTAAAAACCAATTACTTTTATATATAACTGTATTTTGCTTAAAACAAATAATTGTAGAAGATTGTCAGAGATTTCATTGCTGTAAAACATAACCTATATTTTTTTCGGTGGAGGGGATACAGGGGCTCACTGTGTAGCTCAGGCTGGGCTTGAACTCACTATGCAGCCTGCATTGTCCTTGAACTCGCGGTGATCCTCTTGCCTGTCAGCCTTCTGAGTGCTGGGATCACAGGTGCGTGTCACCATGCCTGACAACCTTTACTTTTATGTTAAAACGAGTCTACTGACTTTATACAATCTGTGAAGTATAGGTATTAATTTATGGACAAGGGGAAGTAGCAAATCATTTTATCATCTGTATGCAACTGTTTTATCTCTTTCTTTTATCCAAAGGATTATGTTTAGAACACAGATGAATATTATTGGCAAGCTTATAGATTGAGAATCTATTTTACTTCAGATTATTTCTTAGTTTAAATGTTTTGCTTGAACAGACCTAAACTTACATATTTGATAAAGCTGACCATTAATTCTTTCTTAGTCTTCCTTGACTTCCTTGTTCCTTTTTATACTAGAGACACTAATTTTTCAGTCTGGTACATTATTTTTTAGATGGAGACCTCTACTGGAAGTATGAAGCAATAGATGAGTTCTGTTATCCATTTAATGTTATCTAAACAAAAAGATGATGAGATTTATTTTAAAAACAGTCTGTAATAGATCCTGGAGTCCTTTTAAAAGTATCTTTCTTAGAATATTTTAATAGCCTACTTTTGGTTTGTGACATAATTTGTTTCATTTTCTGTTTTTTAGCTAACTGATTTACCATGTGTCAAGCCAAGTAGTTGCATACTGAATAGTGTGCATAAACTCACTTAATACCTCCCTTTGACGTAGATACTGTTATTCTGGTGTTATAGATGAGAAAACAGGACAAAGGGGTTTAAGAACCTGCCCAAGTTTTCACAGTAAGTTAAGGAGCTTGTATTTGAACCTGCGTCATCTGACTCTAAACAAAACAAGCAATACAGGCTTCTCACAAGTTCACATGATTATAAATTAATGAAAATCTATGTAAAAACAAAGACTTGAAAGAAGTAAGCAAAATATGAAGATCACTGGAGTAGTAGTGGGATTATGACTTTGTATTTTTATTTTTAAAGTCCTTCCTTTTATCTTTTGCAGTAAAATTTGGTGCAGGATACTTTGTTTCTAAAAATGCTCATCTTACTGGATTTTTATACTCTACAAGGTAAATAGCCTATTTTATAGATCAGGAAATAAGCCTTTATTTTTTTTTTTAATTTTTTTTTTTTAATAAGCCTTTATTTACCATTGCTAATGCAGGATTAGAGATTAGCTTTGTGAGTTTTAATACACTACTCCTATTTTACTACCAAAAAAAGTCTTGGAGTAAAGGACTTCTTTTTTTTTTTTTTTTAAGTATTTATGTACTTTCGAAAGCCCCTAATTTAACATCTGATATGTTGTAGTTAAACAGGGTTAGAGTCTCTTGGTCCTGCATAATTTTCTATGATCTCAGGTAGGTATATATGGTAGGCCTCTCAGTAAATGGGAAATGTAATTTGAGATGTCCTGAAAGAATTCAGAATTCTAAAATATGAAGTTAGTAATAACGTCCCAATGATCTGGTTCTAAACTTAATTTTTTCTTGTGTGGTTTTGTGGAACAAGAACTAAGACTTAGTTACAGTTGTACAGTATCAATTAACTGTGAAAAATGTAGCATTTTGTACAATTTTACATAACAATTCTTTTTAAAGTACAAGGTACACCAAACCTCCTCCCCCCAACTCTGCTGGTAAACTACAACATGAGAATAGAATCTTGTGTAGGGTAAGATTTGATACATGGTAGTACATATTGACTTTGTTTTAAAACTGGTATGTGAAGATCCAGGATTTTGCAGCATAATTCCTATTTCTGAAAAATCGATACAGTGATAACTGATAGAAGCATTTTGGGAGTTAGAATTGTTCATCATCATCATTATCATTATCATAGTAACTAGTATTTATTGAACATTTACCATTTGCCAGGTGCTGGGCCCAGTTGCATTCTAATTTTTAAAACTACACTATAAAATTAATCTCATCTTCATCATTGTATAATAAAGAAAATAAAATTTAGAGTTGTTAAGTAATTTACACAAATACAAAATGGTAGTGATGGTCTTCTGCCTCCAGGGACCAAATTTTTAACTGCTGTGACTACTCATCTATTATGTGCCAGACACTACTCTGTGGACTAGACACACATCAGTGGTGAAAATAAAGGAAAATTTCTTTCTCCTTTGGAGCTAGCCAAAGGAGACAAAGTAACAATAAGGAGAAAAATAAAACAGATAAAAGGAGAATTTTCAGATGGGGATAGTGTTATATCCTTAGATAAAATTATTACCACAGGGGTGACATTTGAATAAAAACTTAAAGGAAATGAAGGAGCAAACCAGGTAGCTATCTGGGCCGAGAATGAACAGTCAAGTAGGGAACCTGCCTGGTACATCCAAGGAAGGAGGAGGCTAATGTGGCATTAGTGAGTGAGTGAAGAAAACTTGAGATGTTTAGAGAGATAAAATCTGGCAGTATATCTTGTAGGGCATGTGGAAAGTCTCTGCCTTTTACTGAAGCCACAGAAGGATTTCGAGCAGTGAAGTGTCATTATCTAGATTTCTCTTGAGTACTTTGAGGGTGGGGTGTCAAGGTTAAAAGCAAGGAAACTTGATAGAGGAGAAATAATCCAAGTGAAAAATGATGGTGATTTGCACCAGTTAAGTTCATAGCTCTTGAGGTGGTATAAAGTAATCTTACTTTAGATGTATCTGTAACGTTTCAAATCTGAAACTTTCAGGCTTTTCTTAGAGATCTGCTCAGATACTCAGAACATATTAGTCAAGTTTTCTGTGTTTTCAATTTTAAAACTTATTTTCCTTGATTATCAAAATTTGTTTTGTTTTGTTTTGTTTTGTTTTGTTTTTTTTTGAGATAGGGTCTCGGTATGTAGTTCAGGCTGGCCTTGAACTCACTGTGTGTCTCAGACTGGCCTTGAAGTCGCAGCGATCCTCCTGTCTCAGCCTTCCAAGTGCTGGGATTACAGGTGTGTGCCACAACACATGGCAATTATCAAAGAATTGTAATTCATGTTCATTGTACACAGTTTAGAAAATACATGAAGGGGAAAATGTTGAACACTGTGTATCTTAGCATATTCAGGAAAAAAATACAGAGCATTATCAACAGATATTGTGGCATATTTTTTCCTAATTCTTTTATTGTAAGAACTGAATTTAAAAAAAAAAGAATTTAATCTTAAAAACTTGTTCACAATAAACTGATTCTCCTACTAAAATCTTCAGGGAAGGAATTGTACTAGGTACCTAATTGAGTGTTTTCTTCCAAATATGTGCTTAGTACTTGTTGTGTTTGGATTAATTGTACCAAGTACTATGTTGGACTCAATGATTTTCAGTTTAGTAAGGAAGGAAACACCCTACAAGTATACCTATAAAATAAGTCTGATTTTTCTTAAACACAATAGAAATTAAGCTCATGTAACTACTGCTTTTCAAAGAAAGAAGGCCATATACTTGTATCACTGATGCCATTTTTCTGAAAGGGTATCATGGAACTCGTAATAGTCATTGAGTCATGCTCTCAAATTAGTTGAATTGAATTTGTTCATTAAAGTTTTTCCATGTTCATGATGATCTGTGACATAGTGATTTTGGAGTTAGTGAGCTCTAGAATTACACTGTTTGTTTGGGTTTAAGTCTCACCTTCTCCATCATGAGTTTCATGAGTTTGGGTGAGTTTATTCTGTACCTCAGTTTTATCACTAAAAGGTGAGTCATAATGTATATACTTTATAGAATTGTTATGAGTGGTAAATAAGTTAGTACATAAAATATTTAATAGAGTGTCTGGTATATGGTAAGTAATCTCCAAATGCTAAATGCTTTTTTTTTTTTGCCTGCCTTTGTCTAATTAATAATCTAAAGCATAATCTGTAACCTAAGTTTCCACAACTTGCTCACACGCCTTATTTAGCAAACACCTGTTATTGATATTAGCTGTTTTCTACCTGATGAAGTACAAAGATTTGTAATGCTTCTGACTTATATCTGAAGTCATTTCTAAAGGAGCTACCAAGAAATTTGTTTAAACTAATAATAGTTATCATTGAGGTAAACTTACAGCAGGGTGATTAGTTAGACAAGGGTAGCATTAATTTGAATGAATAAATTGTAGCTTAGTTTAAAAAAATTATTTTATAGAACCATCTTATTCACTTCAAACCGTAGTAATAGGATCCGGCAAAAAACAAAAGTATCAAGCAAATGATGCAGGTGCTAAATTCTTCCCTTGCTTTCTACTGCTAGAGAAGAAAGTCTAGATGTCTTGGTAGGGCAAACACGGTTCTTCATTGTTTTTCCATGTTCATCTCCTGCCTGATCGCTGCACATTGTCTGAGATTCCATGTCTTTTTCATTTGTATTTATACTTGGTGAATGGGCAGTCAGTAAGTAAGTGCTGGTAAAATTAGTTAATGTACTCTGAACTCTAGCCATGCTCATCTATTTATAGTTCTCCAAAACATGCCAAGTTTTTCTCTCTCTGCTTTTGCTTGCGTTGTTTTCTCTGTCTGGAATTCCTTTCCCTTCTTCTTTGCCTGACACACTCCTACCCATCTTTGAAACATAAGTGTCACCTTTTATAAAAAGCCTTTTCTTATCTCACTAAGCAACTTGAAGTGATCCTTTATGTACAAGTGCACTTTTCCCCCTATTTATACCTCTATTACAGGTACTTGTGTAGCAACTTTTTCTTTTCTGTTGCCCCTGTTTCACTGCGAGCCCAAGGAGGAAGGGACTTATTTTTATATGTTTTTGTAGCTCTAACATATACAGATTAATGTACATGAGTTACTAACTGTGTGGCTAATGGAGTCGGTAAATGAATTCTTGAAAGGGTCATTGAAAGTGAAAAAAGAAAATCACTTTGAATTGAGGGCAGAGAGGAGCCTGTGGAAGAGGCCTTGAGCTTATCATTGAAAGACTTATTCAAATACAATAGGAAAAGAAAAGGTAAATGGAAGACCTTTTAGATATGAGGAAAGGAAAAAAACAAAAGTATGTAGTATAATGTGTTTTAGTTGTGCACGTGAACTGGCTGCATCACAGGCTTTGTGCACAGGATAGGTGGAAGGTAAGACTAGGACTAAAGATTGGCTGCAGGTAGGAAAGGATGTGAAAATCAGGTCAAGGTATTTGACTTTTTATTCCATATATCATTCTGCATGTGTTGTGGATGTGAGGTTTGTAGTTTTTGTTGTCTATTTTTTAGCCAAAACAGTGTCTCAATAAAAACGATGCTGTGCGAGAACATTCATTACATTGGTATGTGGGATAGATTTGAGGTAGGCAAAAGTGGTAGCAGGAGTGGTGTACACACCTGGCTTGTTTGATCAGAGAAGAGGCTATTGTTTCTATTGAATATTGAGATCAGCACGAATTACTACATCTTAAAAATAATAGACAAGGTAGTCACATTCAGGAAGTTGTTCAGAATCTTGTATCTTTAGGGTTATCATTGTAATTGTTTTTTATTTTTTGAGACAAGATCTTGCTGTATTGCTGTACTGGCTCCAGCTCTTGATTCTTCAACCTCAGCATTTCGAGATTCTAGGCGTGTGCCACCGTGTCTGGCACAGCATTATCATTATAAATACTGATCGTCACTGGACCTTCTGCTTACAGAAGAGCAGGTTAGTAGAGAATTCCAGTTATTGGG
>PVJO010024827.1:0-23731 GCA_004026905.1 Hystrix cristata
ACACCTCCTTAAATCTCTGCTCAACTGTTATTATTTCAGGAACAATTCTTAAAATTGTAAACCATCCCCCACCAAACTCTACAAGTATTTTCTTTTCTGTAACATTTTTTATTATGAAACTTCCTCATTTAATGTGTTAGTGTTCTTTCTTAATAATTTAAAATTAGTTTTAGACTTAGAATAAAATCTAGGAAATTCACTAACATTTAATCCACAATTTTATTAAATTATATGTATTAGTTTGCATTGATTTAGCAGAATTGAGACTGAGAAAAAATTTGTCCCACTTAGAAAAAAATGTGAGAATTTTTATGCCTCCTTTATTTGGAGTACCCACAGGAGCCACTACTGAAAATAAATATCACATAAAGAATAGATTAGCAAGCAAAGACCAGCTTCCAGGTTTAGCAAGGAAAGGATACAGAGCGGGAATAGAAATGAGGGACTGTGCCCCATAGTTGAGCAGAGCAAAGGGCATACATTTTAAGCTACAAAGCTGAAAGCTTGAGACACAGGGATTCCCACTACTCCCAGCTTTCTCCTGTGCTCTTCTCCGGCACCAATGAACCCCTGTTCATTTTCTACTACTCTCCTTCCTCTGTCTTCATCACAAGCGAAACTTGCCAGTTTCCAGCACCTCTGTCAGACCTTTTCAGTTCCAGGATATGTTTCCACACTTGGATTACCATACTACCACCCCCATCTGAGCTGCTGATTCTGCCAACTATGGTCATTCTGGGAAGCAGAAAAACAAAACTCCACTATGCATCTCTCTTCGGGATAAGGATTAATGACACTAAAGAAAACCAATCATTTGGTCATTGGATATTGATAATTCCCTTCCTTTGATACGCTGCTGGTACTTGGGAATCAGCCAAAGATGTTTCCCTCATTTTGTAAGTGTCTTTAGAGATTCGTGCTTAATACAAATTTTGGTACAAAACGTTTCTTCTCAGGTGCTTCCCAAAGGGATTTACAATAGAAATAATGACAGGACCTTTTTCAAAGTGATGGAATCTCTCTGGCATAAACTTTAAACAACATAATAAATGTGCTGGCATTTGTTCCTTATTTGCCTACTATAAAAATAAAGCACAGTGTACGAGAAGTCCCTGTTAAATTCATTTCCCCTCCTAAACAGAGATACTCAGGATATACTAAATGCCAAGGTAATAAATGCTCAGAAGGCAATGTAATCTAATTAAAATCAAGAAATTATATTCAGTCCATAATTATAATATATATATATATATATATATATATATATATACACTGTAATTCTAAGTATTACATATGCACTAATATTTACCATGCATACAAAGGATATGTACTTCATTAAGCATATTGGGGGAAAATGATCTTTAAATTTCTTCAGTCTAATTAATTATTTCATTAATTTTTTCTAACATGAATATAAATTATTTCAAATGCTGGACTATAACCAATACCTTTCAGGTTCAAACCCAAGGCAAATTCAGAAAAACTTTTTCAGCGTTTAAAACTTGGTGCTTTTTCACAATACCATATTGAAAGTTTGAAAATAAAAAAGCACTTTTGTCTCTTCCACATGCCTTTTCCCTATTATTCATACTTTCCAGTTTGCTTGTGAATGCCTGGTGCTGATATCAATGCTATTTTTAAGGAACAGCGGAGCTGGGGATTTAGCTCAGTGATTAGAGTGCTTGCCTTGCAAGCACAAGGGCCTGAGTTCGATCCCCGGCACCACAAAAAAAAAAAAAAAAAAAAAAAAAAAAAAAAAAAAGGAACAGCAATGAGGGGTTTGTTTTGTAATCTTTTTTCTCATTTCTCCCACACACAATTACATGATCTTCGAAACTTTCAAAACAAATAGCAAAACAGTAGCCTTTCAAAATGAAGTAATTGTATAGCTGGTGTTTATAGCCCTCTAAGAGTAGATCACACATTTTATACTATATTTTAGATTTAGTAACTTGAAGATTTGTTCAAAAGTAAATTTATAGGCATATATATCTTAATAATAATATATTAACAATATAAAGGTATACTTTTTTTTTTTTTTTGGTGCTGGGGATCGAACTCAGGACCTTGTGGTTGCTAGGCAAACACTCTACCACTTGAGTTAAATCCCCAACCCCACATGATTTTGAATTAGAAAAATATATAACATATCTCTATATCTATCATAGATATTTTAGGGTCATCAACAGCGTCCTGTTTTGTTAACTGCAATATATATATATATATTTTTGGTTTGTTTATTTGTTTTGCTTTGTTTTGTTTTGTTTTGCAGTCTCACTATGCAGTTCAGGTTGGCCTTGAACTCATGTAGCCCAGGCTGGCTTCAAATTCATAGTAATCCTCCTGCCTCAGCCTCCCAAGTACTGTTAACTGCTATATATTTAATATAACACCATCATAAAATCTGAAGCACAGAGTGTTTTAATCATTTAGAACAGGCAAAGAAAAAAACTAGAATAACTTCATCTCAGAGGCAAACTATGCTTCTCAACATTTTGAATTATGTACCAATACCTCCAACTGGCCTATCATCTAAATAAAGAATGGACAGGTGTCCTTCCACCACCTAAACAAGTCATCCTAGTAGAAGATCATAAATGCCTGCAATGAGGCTTTTAGCCTCAGATGTAGCCTGTGTCCCCTCACATCTCATAAATTCTTCCAATGCATTTTCACATGCGTGACCATGAATGCCTATTCATTGTAAAGGTTTACCATATGCTACATTTGTCAGTGACCGAGAACAAAGGGCAAATGATCCCTGGCCTTGTGTTGGGAACAAAAAGCACAAAAGCAAAACAAAAACTCTTACATTTCTTACTAAATAAAATAATGAAAGTGGGTTGTAAAGACTGAGTGGAAGCTTCTTTAGGCATCATGCTGTTCTTTCTTGAGACAAGCGTTCAAAGAGGGACAGACAAGAGAAAAGGAGATACAAATATAGTAGAGCTCATGTGTCACTCAATCCATCCTTTCCCTGGTAAAGGACTTTCACTACAGTATAGCATGAAATGTTTCCTTCATTTAATTTGAAAGTGAAGGGGATTTTTGCTATTTAGGAAGAATTGACAATAGAGTAAGTAGATAATGTCAAGAGATTTCTTTTCCTCCCGATGATTCTCTTAGTTGTGCTTATAAATCAGTCTAAACAATTTCCTCTCATCTTTTCTTTATATTTAGTGACTTGAGTGTTATTTCTAATTAGTTATCAGTCAGCCAAGCCAGACAAATTGACAGCAATTGCTAAATATACAACATATTCACAAAAAATACATGGGGAGGATAATCTACACACACAGAAATCATGTATAGATTATACACATCTTTACATGTCTACTTTCCCCTCCACCAACTACTTCAGGAATTCCACTTTGAATAGTCGCCTAGGAGTTCAAGTTAGGCAGCCAAAAGACATGAAACAAAACAAAACCCCCAAACAGGCAAACAAAATAATTCATATTAAAAGTTTATAAGTTTGAAGGTGAAAATGTTAGTACTGTATGTAAATTTAACCTTAAAATTTTGTCCAATCTAGGCTAAAACTTTTTTTCAAATCATAATCCATTACAATTTGTCTAACTCTGTTAGTTAACAGCCTTAGTTGAATACATAAACAATTTATTTCTGTTAAAGGATTCACCATATCAAACTACCATTATTAGAAATTAAGCTGTCTGTGAAACTTATAAGGAATGTTACCCTGTCTTGTAGTCTTAGAGATATCTCAGAAAAATTTTCACTGAAAGCAAATTAGTGGTTACATTTCGAGTATTAAAAGACTTACATGGTTTTGGCCTGATGATAGTTTCATGGTATTATTTCTCTGATATGCATCAAAAGAGACATATAGTAGAAAATTAACTTAGCCTTTTAACTCTTGGTGCAAGATGTTCACTCGTTAATACTAGCTTTCTGTCACTCATATTTATTATTCACATGTAGAATTACTCTGGTCCACTCTATTCCTTACTGCTTTCTTACTCATTTATGGAAGAAGTTATATTGTTAACTAAACATACTGTAGCAAAAAATTTCCAAGAGTCAAGTCTTTCTAAGTGCCGAATATTTTAAATGCAGTCTGTATCTTACTAAGCTTTCTAGCAGTAAGCATAGTGCATGTTTTCTTTGTCTAGCTTGGCTTTGGGTCAGGTTTAAAGGATCAGCTTCTTAGTGACTCATCATAAATAACATTGTCAGTGAATTTTTCTTAAAACATCTCTAAGAATCTTTATTAATCTAATTATCACATTTTAAAAAATTCATCAATTTTTCTTACTTTTGAGCTCAAATTCACTTATCAATTTAAACTGCCAGTAGCATGGAAGTTCCCATATCATTGGGACAAAATATCTGACACCCACAACTGAAAGGAGAGGTTTATTTTGTCTCACTGTTTCTAGAGGTTGTAGTGTATAGTCAGCTGGCTCCAAGAGTGCATGACAGAGGTGCATGGTGGGGACAGCTCAGGAGAGCTGCACATGGCATGGAGGTGGGGAAGCGGAGAATCAAGGGAGGAGCAAGGAAGGACGATAAACATTTCCAGGCTGCACCCCCACTGACTTGCCTCTTCTGACCAGGGTCTACCTCCCAACATCACATTTAGCTATCAACTCATCACTGGACTAATCCTGATGATGACCATGATCCCATGATTCAGTTACCTCCTAAAAGCCCCATCTATGACCTCATGAGGCTTTGAGGGTGCAACTACATATAAACCATAACATGGCTCTTTTTATTGCATATACAACCACCTTCCTGAAGCTATGAAGAAGAAAAAGCAAACAAAACCAAAAAAAAAAAAAAAACCCAACAACAAAAAAACAACTTCCTTATGGTAAAACCAACCAACCAAACTAATCCAAAACAAAACAAAACATAAAAACCCCTAGGATCCTTGTAAGAGAAAAGCGACATACTCGTCAAAGACTTCCTTAATTTAAACAAGTGTAATAGTTTCTATAACAAGTGTTATAGAGTCTTTTACTCTGTTATAATTAATCAAGATGACTTTTGCTACAATCTTCTTCCTTGATAACATAATACTTCATTTTCAGTTATAAAAATTACTGTGTTTTTTGAGTTGTGTATATTTAACACTTACCAGGAATATGGCATTTTCCCTCCCTTATTAATGAGCAAGTTTTCCACCCTGACATCCCTCTTTTATCAGACCTTTGGCGATACAGATTGCTACATAGTTTATTAACATGTGTGTGTGTGTGTTTACTCCTGTAGCATTACTTCTTGTATGTGAAATAATAATAATAATTATTATTATTATGTGTTTGTCCTATGTGCTCAACAACTTTATACCCTTTTGTTGGTGAGGACAATTTCTTATATGCTTTACATTCCCAAGTGTGGTATCTTACATGTATTAGCTGTATTCCTGATTAATAGGGATGGTTAAGTATTCAATAACACATGCCTTACTATCAAAGAGGTGAAGAAAATGATTAGCTTAGAAAGAGCAAGACAACAATATTGGTGTTTAAGGAGCATTGTTTTTTTTTTCAGTTCTTATTCTGTCAAAATTTGGTATTACGCCAGTTTTTTTAATAAAGAATTGAAAAACATTACTTTTTAGAGAATCCTTTACAAAGAGAAAAATCTGATTGCTCGTACTTCTGAAAGGACCTCAAATTGTGTCATTCCATTTAGCTACAAGGAATAAAATCATATGAATTAGTCTCTCATTCACGTAATGTGGTAGGGAAGCTCACTGTCTTGTCAGTACTCATAAAGTGCTATAATTGGGGATGGCTGGAGGAGATGCATGCCATGACTGTGCACGGCGCTGGATCCTTCCAGAATCAGTGACCGAGAAAATGCAATACTCTCTGATTTTCCTTCTCCACTAGATATCAAATGTTTGGACTACTTTCATTTTCAACTTTGAAAATGCTGTTTTGTTTTAGCTCCAAGGTATACAGCAACATCTTGCCAATAGAAATAGATCTTAGAAAACTTTGAAGCTACTGACATATCACTTCTCTTGAAGTACTTCTGTGGTAGTCAGCAGTTGGCATTGCCTGTGGTGGGAAGCTTCACATTATTCTTAGTGAGACAGAAAAACATTCTATCTGGAAATCATTAGGGATCCATGACCTATAAAGCTATTTGCAAACATGATACAATTTTAAACAAATGTGAAAGTATTGCCCCATTTATCTTTGGTATGACAGGATTAATCTCATCCTCTAGGATATCCTAACTCCAAAGTGCTCCTCAAATCCCCTTTAGTTAGGCCCTAGCTTCATCTTCAACCTAAAGGATTTCCTTTTGACCTATATTTTTCTACATTTGGCTCTCAGCATTTACTTTCAAATGTAATGTAGCCACACAAGTATTAATCCATTAACCTCCAGGGCATATATGTAAAGTTCTGAAGCTATGTATAGCAAAGTTTGATTAGCATTTCTATTGTTTGTTGCCTATTATTGTTATTTCTTATAATGATTGTTATTATAAGAAAGACATCTACTTTTTTCCCAGTACTAAGGATCGAGCCCAATGCCTTTGCACTGAGCTACATCCTCTGCTTTCTAATTATTTTTTTAATTTTGAGACGGGGTCTGGATAAACTGCTAAATTTCCCAGCCTGGTTGAACTTACAATACTTCTATCTCAGTCTCTCAGTGTTCTTGGATTACAGTCATGTAACACCATGCCCGTTTAAAAATATATCTCCTTAAACCTTAGAAGGGAAACCACATGATGTAATTAAAAAGCACAGCTTTCCACATTCAGTATCTGTGGACCATGGGTAAGTTTCATATCCTATTAGGTAAGATACTAAGCCCTGTAAGCCTCATTCTCCTCATCCGCAACATAATACTAAACTGCATATGTAAATTTCAATTTCAATAAATAACATACTATAATAAAAGCTTGTTAACTCTAGGATTATATAACCTGAATGGTTGAAGGAAATATAATAAATACATTTCAACAAAGTTACATATAGTAAGCAGAATATTCTTTAAAAAATCATATTGTATTGCCTGGTATATTTGATTTTGATTTTATTTTACTATGTTGTTTTCACTTCGATGTTTTTAATAGTGAAATACAAATATGCTTCTTATTAAAACCTACCTAGAACATCAAATCCCATACAGTAAGAGTGTTAACCACTGTAAACCCTGTCATGTCTCTGAGAAGCAGAGGAATTATCTTGTTATCAATTTAATAATGGAACATTGAAGTAAATGATGCCATCCACTGACACCAGTAACACTGTCTCTCTGGGGAAATTCATCCCTGCGAAGAACTGTCAATCTAGGTGGATACGGACATATTAAACATATTCCTTCAATCCATAAACCTACCCTTTCTGGGATGCTTTAATAAAAAGATTCCTTATTTTGATAAATACAAGCTATGCAGAGTATCTTGACATTACCGACCTATAATCCCTTTATTTAAAAAAAAATTTGTGGAAGGGCTTAGAAAATAATTTAATTTCTTTTTTTTTTCAGCCTAACTTACACATATATATGCTTTTGGGGACATAATGAATGAAGTATCCAAAATAGCACAAGGATATAGGGAGTGGATAATAATGTGTTTATTTCTCCTATGTGCTTTGGGAAGCCTTCTGCAAAATACAGTTCATATCTGTCATTTTGCATTGAAACTGCCACTAGTTCTAATTGATTGATATAAGATAATTACTTATATTAAAAATATCGTTCATTTTCCCATGAGAAAATATGATAAGAAAAGTGAAAATTTATCAATCAAATGTATAGTAATGGAAAATAATGAAAACTTTAGCAATGCAAAAATACATATAGAACAAGAGGAAAGGGAAAAAGTTCTGTTGCATTGTTAGTGAAAAACTAAGTGCTATTATCTTAGATTGCTGGTTTAAATTAAATTGCATTAAATGACACAGATTTTAGCTAAAGCCTAGAAGCAATGACACTCACAGATATATGTTGATAACAGGAAAAGAAATTCAAGGTGGAAGCAGGGATTGTAAAACGACTCATGAAACAGTCAATTGATTTTAAATACTTCCTCCCCTCCCTTCTATCTCTAACAGTAATATTCCAGGGTAAAGAATTGGCCTACTTATCATGAGACCTTTTGATTTGCTCTCATGTAAATGCCCTATAGGCAAAACAGCTGGATTTCTACACGCCCCAGAAAATCCAGGTACCAACATCAAACTCATCCTTTCCTTCTCCAAATACTTCTCTGGGTGTATTTTACCTCTATTGAATGGGTCCATCAAACACACAGTGGCTTAAATAACTTGAGAACTGTTCTATAATACTTCCCCACCCCTTAGGCACTAAGTGCTACCCTTGTAACAGGAGTACTTATCATCTCTCATGCTTCCAGCATCTGTGTCATTCTAAAGTTCCATCACATTTGCATAGTTCAGAGTGTGCTTATTACCAAATCTTACAGACCTGGTACTTAATTCTAGATATATTATGGCTTTAATTACCACAACAATCCCATGAGATAAACACCCATATTCCCATTTCAAAGATATCTTTAGAAAATAAAAGTGTTAAATTTTATATAATTGAAACAGGTTTTAAAAACAATATTAAAATTAAAAATCTATATCCGACCTATCTCTCCCTCTAGGCTGTTTCCACAAATATGAACACTATTAATGAGGTTAATCTCTCTAAATATATATATTTTATACTAAAGAGATAATATAATGTTCTTAAACTTGAATTTTAATTCCAAAATTTATCCTGGAGATTTGTTAAACAAGTCTCTATAATTATTTTTCTACTTTTTAAAAATTAAAAAAACCCCACTATACACAGTTTTTTATACATGTTGGAGATTATATATATTGAGTACAATCTGAAGAGATTTCCAGGCCAAAGAGCACATATACTCAAAAATTTTTGTTGCTATACTCTATAGACTGCTTTGTAGACAAGATATACTAATTTGTAATTCCACTAATAGCACATGAAAAATGCCTGTTTTAACTTATTGTCTCACGAGTTTTCTGGCAGGCCACAGATGACACACCCAATTTTGCAGAATTTGAGTGAAGATTAATAAAGCAGCTAGTTAGAAACATGTAGGTTTATGAGGGAAAACCCCACATAAATAGTGGAGGACGCTGGGAGAGCCAGTGGAGAGCCAGGTCATCTCAAGCCCAAAGGACTGGCAAAAGGGGCCACCAGAAAGGTGCCAAAAATTCAGAGGTGTCCACAGTCACTCCAGAGGGACAATGAATGGAAGGACCCTAGCTGGTCAGTCTCTCTGATCTACCTTCACTCAGCCCAACTAAGAGTCAGGGGAGTCTCCTACATACAAGTCAGTCTCCTAGATAAAGGCCCTGTGTGGAAGAGAAGAGTGGATCTGAGTGGCAATTTGAAGATGTTGAATACATATTGTAATTATCCAGAATAGAAAATCAAAATGATTCTATGTGTAATGTGGAATTATCCTGCCATGTTGTTTTCTGACCACTATATGCTCCTTTGCTAATGAGTTTTATTTTTTCCCTTCCACCAGAGTTCGTCAGAGTTCCTCAGGGAGCTTTCAAGCAGGATCATATCTTTTATTTGCATAAAATTTCTATGTAGTTCTGCATTTCCTCATAATTGGGGTTAGTGATAGGATAAAGGTTAGGGTTAGAGCCTTTCATAAATGGAATTTTACATCATGAGGTATCTCTCCAGCCACAATTTCTCCTATCCTCCCCTCTGTATTTGTCACGTAAACAGTATTTAGGCCATATGTAATTTGCATTTATAAATCATTGTCTTACAGCTGCATGAGACTGTGTGCTCTGCCAGCAAAGCCCACCCCTCCTTTGCCCACTTGGTTATACCTTCCTCACTCCTCAACATACTGCTCAGGAGTGATTGCCTTTGGGAGTTCCCAGCAAACTCTCTCGTGGCCATTAGGAACTTACTACTCTCAATTCTTATGTGGCAATGTGTTTTTCTGAGATAATGCATATTCCTTACAAGCACAAAGTTTTCTGTACCTGTTTACTCGCTCCTCTCCTACTTTAGATTGTGAACAACAAGACAACAGTGCTTTCTTGCTGACTCACATTACCCAGCTCTCTATGCTGGGTACCAGAACCTGTTATTGTGATGTTTGATGGCGTAGGGATCAGTCCGGCCATTTTCACCAACTTGCTATGTGTATTTAGTAAAAGCCCCTTAATTTCTCCAATTTTCTTAGCTATAAAACAGATGCAATAATAGTGATAATGACTTGGCAAATATTAACTCTTTTACCACTCACAACAACCATAAGTTATTACTTGTTGAGGCCTTAGCACTATGTCTAGCATAAAAGTGCTCCAGAACTGTTAGCTGTTGATTTTGTTGCTCCAGAATCATTAGGTATGACACCAGCCTACCTAACATTTCACATCTAAGAGTTAGAGTGGAAATATTTGCATGAAAGCCCACTAAATTTCCTAGAAGAACTAAAGAAGTATTTTGGATCTGACAGTAAAACTCATTAAAAAATCAAGTTTAAGATTTCCGAGCAAAGAAAAGAAGCAAGTAGTTGTCCAGTCTTCTGGATGACTGAGAAATGTAACAGTGTGTTTCTAGGTAAGTTTTGTTCATTACCTTATCTACAGCAAACAAGAGTGCCTAGCACATAATAAGTGATGCTAAATATTTGCTGGAAGGTAGCATATGCCTTTGTCTGGGACACAAGCTGCTAATCAGCATGGACCACTGCTCTGGCCTGAAGTTAGAGATGGGTCTCTTCTCACAGTGCAAAGGGAAGATCATTGCAACTCCTCAGGAAGGGAGAAGCACTTTTTAGAAAATGAGGCTGTATTTTGAGGGTTTTAAAGACCATGATTTCTGTGGAAAATTCTCCCCTCAGCATTGAAGATCCCATAGAAACAGCAGTAGAAAGAATGTTTCCAAGAGGAGAAGCAGGGAGAATTCCTGGCTGAAGGGAAGTTCCAAAATGGAGTGAAATAGTGGAGCAGGTAGAACCCAAACCTCCAAAGACTGAAGCAGAGACAGAATAGGAGCTTGAGGATAAGAGCCCTATAAAAATAATCCTGCATGCTGGTTCAAACTCCTTTGAACTTGCCATTCATTCCTACACGATGTGTTTTCTCTGAGGAAAGAAAGATGCATGGAATTATCCTCACTGATAATCATCAGCAGGATTATGAATAAACTTTAAACTAGTCATTTATATTGGCTTTAGAAATTTTTACATTATTACAGTATCAGTATAAATATCAATATTTGATATTTTCCATTTAAAATGTTAACGTTTTAAACAAACTAGGCCATTTAAGAGGATGAATTTTAGAGTTAAAGGAAAGAGAGTTTTCAAAATTTCAGTGTTTAACCCTTATCAAGCAATCATAGAAACAACTGAAGAACTCCAGAAGACAAATGACTAAATTACAGGGCTAAAGTCGTGCGATGGTTTAGATCTAAGCTGCTCCCCCCAAGTTCTCATGTGTGGGAAGGGTGGTGGGATCGCAGGGGTGCCATAATCATGAGTGGATTCATCCACTGACAAGTTCCACAGTCGACGAGTTCTACAGTTGAATGTGCTGTTGAGAGGTGGGGTTTGGTTGGATGTGGGTCACAGGGGCATGGCCTGGGAAGATGTATTTTTGTCTCTGGCTCTCCTTTTCTTTCATTTCTTAACTGCCATGGGTTGAGCACCTTTCCCCCTACCACACTTCTCTGTCATCCTGCTCCTGCCTGAGTCAGCCAACCAGGCCTGAAACTATGAGTCAAAATAGATCTCGACTTTGAGCTGCAGGTGTTGGATGTTTAGTTCCAGCAATGAAAAGGTGACCAAAATAGTCACATTTTCAGACTTCTTCAAATGACATACACACCTGACTGGAGATTGTGGTAGGCTGCCCTAGAAGACCAGGAATACAATAAAATGAAGAAGGGGTAAAGAAACATAACTCTGGTGAAAATTTATTTCTTTGATATGAGTTTGAAATGTCACATTTCCTACCTCCATCCCACATCCTGCAGGTCAGAAATAGAGACCTCAGAATAGAGGCTACACAGGGTAGTAGACCTCTAGTACCACATTTTTCTGACCACCTAATATGTGCCAGGGATTAGACTAGGTATGACATATACTTGTATAATATTCAAGTAAACAAATGTGATACCAGCATACTTCAAACTCCTTGTATAGTGGAGAAGAGAAATATTCAAGGAACATAACAAGGTGATACATCACTACAAAATGTGGTGCAGAAAGATTCTTATGCAAAATGAAAGGAGGAAAGGAAGAAACAAGACGCAGGGACTTACTATAGCTCACCCTTTAAGATAATACATCCATACTGAAGTGACATGAAAGTGGAAATCCGACAGATGAGTTGAAATTTCACTGGGTAAAGAATGGTTCAATTCAAATACTGGGAATATCATGCATTAAGGCCCAGACTCTAGTGAGAAAGAGGCATGTTTAAATACATTTTAAAAAGCAAACATTGTTGGATGGTAAAGACAAAGCATGTAAAGAAATGAAATCCTGTCAGAGAAGCAGGCAGTAATCACTTTAAAATGTTAGTCCTAGCAAGAGAAAATCATATTGTGATGATTTTTCTAGGATGCAGAACAAAACTATCCAGCTCTCCTATGCTTCCCATATGCCCATTTTATTCGACTTGAAGACAGAGTTGAACAGCATTGAATTCTTGATATTATTCAACTCTGTGAGTAACCACACTCCCTCTAAGCTCATTTTCTGTCAAGTTCATAGTCTGGCCAAGTGGAAGGAGGGCTGTGATTATGGCTATGTGGGGTGGGTGGAAGGAAAGCAGCAACTTCTTTTGTTCGTTCCCTTTCAGACTTGATATTATCCTAAAGAAGAGAGCACAAAATGACACTGCATCCCTCCTGCTGGGGAGAGTGCAGAATTGGTCATGGGCAATTGTGAGCGCTGAGCTGACATAGTACCCTGGTGACCCGAATGAGTTAATGCATTGTCCAGAAGCTCTAATTTACAACCAGGAAGAATTTGGGCATTGAGAGGCAGATTGAATAGGTCCATTTTTGCCCATTGTGATTTCAATGACAGGTCCAGTTTGCTCTGGTTTAAACTGACTCACCAAATCACGCACTCAGACAATTGAATCACCAACCCTTTGACATATTGTAGAATCTCTGCAATGTAACACAGCACTGTCACTTCAGGCTCCAGCTTAATGTGCCTTTACTTTCTAGTCCTCATCTCTTTTTAGACATTTTGCACTAAAAACCTTCTTTGACCCTGATTTTAAAATAAGAAATTAATATTGTCATTCATCTTTCCATTAATCTGTGAATACAAAAATTTGCTAAGGAGCAAATTAGAAGCAGACACAGAATCACAAATAAGGCTAGTCCTCCTGATTCCAAGATTTTCACTTTTTTGCCACACCAATACTTGTCATATCTGTTTGCAGTCTTGTGTAGAACTTTCTTAAGTATATAGTCTTTGTATTTATTTTTATCTACTAATGATAGACAATTCCCATAAAACCCAAAGCTCAAAATAATTTTTAAAAAGATATTTCTAGAGTGGAGCTTATTCATAAAAATTTTAAAAAGAATATAGAACACTCTTAATATTTTTCAGGTCAAAGGACATATAGATATTTTTTTCTCTATAGAAATAGGTGTTCAGAAGAAGTTTAGTAGTCCAAAACTTCTCCTGGGGTGGTTATAGGGTCCAAGATGTTGCTGGATGAACACAGGAATGAATCAAGACAACTGGAAATGTTAGCCAAGACTACTGGTACAGAAAACATAGACACACAGCAAGAATAGAAACAGTGTGGGCACGAGAACTACTAGAAAATGAAGAAGCCTTCTTTGTCTCATTAGTTAAATATGTATCACCAGAATTTTAGTACGAAAGAAATGAAAACTAATTATAAAATTAAGCATCTTTATTATTTACCATGCAAATATTAATAGTGAAATTCTCCATAACACTCATTACAGAATTTGAACTCAGTATTCAACATAGACTCCCTCCTGTCACATTCATAAGAGATCAATGGTAAAGAAATTTCCTCTTCTCCAGCGATTGATATAAACAAGAGCTAGTGGGTACCTCTTGAATATTATATTTTGGATTCTCCTGACCATAGTGAGCATTTCTGAAAGGTATTTTATTTTAGATATTTGTTTTAGTTACTTTTCTCTCGTTGTTGGGACAGAATACTCGACACCCAAAGTTAGGGGAAGAAAGGTTTATTAGCTCACAGTCTGCAGAGGTTTCCGTCTATAGTCCGCTGGGTCTGAGGCAGGGCGGCATGGCAGAAGCAGGGTTGACAGGCAGCAAAGTAAAGTGAGGAATACAAGGAATGTAGACGGGGAATGCAAGCAAGCAATGCAAACAAGCAGCTAATTAGCTTCTCCCTGTATCTTTTATCTAGGCTACCTGCCCTTAGGGCGGGTAGCACTTCCACCCTTAATTTTAGTTTCACATCCTTGATCCCAGCAGAACCATGCCAAACTGATCAGTGGATTAATTTAGTAGCCACACACTCTAGATCCAGCTATCTCTTACCACATGAGGCTTTGGGGGAACATCTAGACACAAACTATAACAATATTCTTTGTTCTTTTCTCAGTTTTCCACAATATAGAAACCAATACAAATGGAAGCTCATAAGTATAACATTGTTAGCATCTCACATTGTCTTTATTCTAATTTGTCCTGATGCACAGGCTTAACTAATTTATTTTTCATCTGTGAAGATTTTTGCTATTATAAATATGTTAAGTTATAACAACAAAATTGCATTCATATAAAAATTACATAGATGAGTCTCCCCTAGAAATTTTATGGTACATTATGACTATGCTTAGGGTATTTTATTACTAAAAGCTGACAAATTTTTAAAATACATTCACTTATTTGAAATGATAAATATCTGCACTTCTGGTACAGATAATTATTTTAAGCATAAGTGAAAATCAACAAGATAAGTAGATGTTACAAAAACAGTTCAAGTCAAGAAAAACAAATGCAAAGTCTCCTCTTTACCAAAATATTATATAATAGAATATTAAATTCATCTCACGAATAACTGGTGATTTACCTATTTGGAAACTTTTGGGAGAAACTAATTAGGCAAATCAAAATATTTCAGTTTAATATGCAATACTATAAAAGCAGTAATTGTTAAAATAGATAATAGAATCATAACATTATCTTAAGAGTTAACATTAGTCAAGAATATTCTGTTATTAAAACTATACATAAAATTATAAATAAAGACAAAGAATGGTAAAGTTAGAACTTCTATTCATTTCTTCTACTCTCATATCTACAACCTTTTGAAAAACTCCAGTCTCCTTTAATGACACAGTTCTTAATTACTCCAGAGGAAAACTCAGAAGGGGAATTTTATAAACAAATGTCTGTAATTAGGAAGGATTCATATACAATTTGGGCTTTCAGTTACAGTTAACTTCAACTGAAGGAAAAGTGTATTTGACATTTTCAAAACAGAATTCATTCACTCACATGATGACTTTATACGAATTTCTCAATTCTGGTTAATTCCCTTCTCATTTGAACTTTGTCAAGATTCTTTTAATGATCCCCTTTGTCATAAGTTTCACTTCTTGTTTGCATTTTAACTGCATAATTTCATACATATTATACATATTGGCTTTAGTTTATTATAAAATGTCTGTTATTTTCTTAATTCTTTGCAACAATAATTAAAACTTTGTAATACAAACACACAAAAAACCTAACATTTATTCGTTCTGGGTGGTGAACAAAAACATGCTTTTTATATTATTCCTATACATTTCACTGCAAAAGAACATTAGAATTAGTGTTTATTAATTATATGTAGGAGAGTAGGACAGCAGGACCAGGAATGGGCTGACAGAGAAGGCACAAAGGAGTTAGAAGAGGGAGATGTATCAGACAATTTTCAGTCAATGAGACACAATTCCAGACACCCACAACTCAGCGGAGAACAGGATTAATTTAGCTGATGGTTTCAGGCGATTCAGTGTATGGTTGTCAGTAGTGAAGGTAGACACCTTATGGTGCGAGGGTGTGACAGAGCAAAGCCGCTTAGTTCATGGCTGCTGAGAAGCAGAACAGAACAGTGCCAGAAAGGAATGTGAATAAGCAACCATATATAATATCAAAAGTCATACCTCCACGATCCACTCAGACACCCCCAGGAGGCTGCTTTTCTAATCTGTTGGATATTTCTTAATCCAATGAAATTGACATATCAGTATTAAGGGGCAGAGGATGTAATGAAGTATAAAATAGCACCCAGAGTAGGAGACAAAAAAGATATGGGCTTTTGTTCTGATAACAGGATCTCAGTTTTTCAGACTATATAGGTGACATTATTCTTGGGAAGACCACGTATCTGTTTACAGAACAAAGCTACTGCCACAAGGGTCCAATTAAAAAGTGGAGGGTAAAAAGTGAGGATGTGGTAACAGAGGCCACACATGTTAATTTCAAAATTTCCTGGAATAATGTCAAATGAAGATTGAAAGCAATATGTCAGGCTGGGGATTTAGCTCAGTGCTTAGAGTGCTTGCCTTGCAAGCACAAGGCCCTGAGTTTGGTCCCCAGTAGAGGAAAGCTGCTTATATCATGGCAACCAGGAAGCAGAAAGCAAAGAGTGGAGTAGGGAAACGTACGTCTTTCCAGGTCACATGACCAGTGACCCACCTCCAGTCAGGCCCCATCTCCTAATAGCACGTCACCTATTAATACTACACGATCTGAACACCTTCCACATATGAGAATCTTGGTGGACATTTAAATCTAAAACCATAACAGATGGGTGAGAAGAAGGAAAAGCAGAACAAAGACATCTGAAAGGAAGTGTGGTTTAATCTCATGAAATATGGCTGAGAACACAAAATAGTTGACTCCACATTTAGAAGTAGAAGTGGGAAACAAGAAGTATGTCAGATGAAATTTCGGCTGAAGAAAGAAAAACAGAGGAATGAGTGGGTAGTGGGGTAAGCAGGGAGAATGAAAAATAGTGACCTCTGCTATTTCTCTTTTTCAGAGGAAAACAGGTATGTTAGCAAAGCCAAAGAGGTAGATACAGGGTCTAGAAAACATAAAAGTTATCAGAAGATGACAAGAGAATATGGGTTTCAGATCGCAGAGTACAGTGAAGGAAGATGTTCTAAGAAAGAACTCAGTTAAGTATTACTGTGTGTTGATTGATTAGAGAAATTAACCTTTGCCAGTGATGCAAGGCTCTTATGAGAAAATAAGCAGAGGCGCTAAATGAGAAGATGTCACTAATTAGGTAGACTAAATTAGAATTTGTCCATATAATGTTCCTGCCAATTCCTATATCATGAGAATTAAAATTCAGAATTGTTAGAAAAAAGACATCATCATTTACATAACACGTTATACGTGAATTAACTTGCTTTTAGCCTGCATTATTTCCTAGTTAATCCTTTGAGAAAATTTCTGTCAACAACTATTAACTTGAGATACTATGACCCAAGGAGAGGCACATAGAAAAAACATTCATCTTTTTTTGAAGTTAATTGTCTATATTTTGGCAGATCTATCTAAAGTTAAGCTTGCGGGTATTAAAAGTCTAAAGTTCAGACAAAAATTACCATTGCTTCTCAGCCTTTTGGCTAAAATCAAGTGTAGACAAAAACTACCTTCTTAATTTTTTTCCTGATTATTATCTCAAGAGCCAATACAAACGTATGCCAATTTCTGCTGGGCCAAAGACCTGACATTTTTGTGGACCCAAAGATCTATACCGTCATCATATGCAGGATCTAACATAAAACTCCTGTTTGTCTATTCTAGGAAATTACTAAGAAAATATAACCCCAATCCTCCACTCTACACTAGGTACCCAAATAATTTCACAGCTGATTTAAAACTCTTACCCTTATATTCATGCCCGAAGTGCAATGTGACCTGTCTAGCCAGAAAACTAACCAAGCATTCTCTCCCTTCCTCTTTCTGCCTTGTGTTCCCTAGCTCCCAGCAGTTGTCTGTCCCCATAGTTAACCTCAGAGAACAAGATAAAGCTTTCTTGTCCAATGAAGCAAGAAGAAAAAAGTCTCTCCCTGAAAATGTAACTCCATCTCAAATTTTTTTCCAGAAATAGATATTAATCTTGCCCCCTTGCCAACTCATCCTGTAGTCAAAGAACCTCAGAATATAAAAATTTTCAGTAATTTTCTATGCTGCTCCCATCAAACTATTTTATTACATATGGCTGAAATGGAGTAGAAAATAGAAAATGGTATGTATTCACCTCTGGAATGATCTCATATGTTTTCTGAGCAAAAGATTCCACTGGTTTCTCTTATGTGTAATTCAAAGATGCCTAAATAGTGGCTAAGTATTTATGGTTCTATTTAAGTGGAAAGTTTTTTCCCCTACTATTCAGTATGTACTGTAATAATACAATGACATTTATGTATTACAAAAGTGATTTCTGAGCCCCATTTAGAGATCCATTTAATCAAATCATTGCTAGAAGTATAGTCTCTCTTTAAAGCAGTGATACCTGTACCCAACCTCTTTGTCTATAGATGAAATTATGACTTGTTAATATCATACAGTTAGTTACAGAGCTGTGAAAGACTCTAGATCTCTCAGACCTTGGTACTCTCTTTACCAATTTATTTTCCTACACTCCATGGCTTTTTCCCTCTTACCCCATCACTACCATGAAATTACAGTCTTACAAGTCTAACAATCAGTTGGTTAAATGTGTTTTTGGAAAGAAGGTAGTTCTTCAAATTTTAAATGTGAAAAAGAAGTTAATAAACATTTATTTGAGTAATTACAGTGTGTCAGGAATTGTACAATTAAATTAATAAGACTGAAGCAGTAGATGTAAGAAGGCAGAAAGTTTTACTGACAGGAAAGTTTTAGAACTGCAGCTCACTGTTTACAAGTAACAAGAGGAAGCAGGTGTCAGTTCACAGTTAGGACTAAGAAATCTAATCAACCTGCCAAGAAACAACTAAAAGCAAAGCAACAACCACAAAATTAATCTGCAGATTTTAAAATAGTTAAATGATAACATCCCTTGCGTTTTTGATTCATAATTTTAAAATTAACATGTTTAAAATTCAACAAATCCTTATGTTTTTAAAGGTGTGTATTAATATAGGTGACTATGAGTAGGGAATATTACTTCTCAAAATGTGACCACAGTTATGGATAAAACGGAGTGTTAATTTAGATCGAGAAAATTGTCTTTTTGGGGGCGAGCAGGTTGTCATTAAAGATTATTGAGCCAAAGGGGCATTAAACATTTTAAAGCATTAACAAATTTTTGTAAGGATTTCAATGAAATCAAGGTAAGAGCTGAGGAAAATTTTAAAACTTAACTAGTAAAAGGACTCCAACGTGGGCCGGTGGTGCCCCAATGGGATCACCAGCAGCAGGGAACTGCCCAGCTCCTTCCCAGCCTTCCGAAAGCGGCACGGCGGGTCCTCCTGATCGCGGAATTCCCGCAGACCAGGTGAGAGCTGTGCAGGCTTTGCACAGGCCAACACCCATCTCCCTGGCACAAAGGACTGCAACGTAGGCCGGTGGTGCCCCAAAGGGATCGCCAGAGGCAGGGAACTGCCCGGCTCCCTCCCAGCCTTCCAAAAGTGGCACGTGGGGTCCCCCTGATCACGGAAATCCCATGGACCAGGTGAGAGTTTTACGGGCTTTGCACAGGCCATGCCCCCGGCACAAATGACTCCAACCTGGGCCCCTGTGCCGGGAGGGTTTAAATCCATCAACATGTATAAAATCTAGGCCTCCTCACTAGTGACACTATCTTCTGATGTTCTCCCACCCACTCCCTTTTTGTGTTTGTTTGTTTGTTGGTTGGTTGGTTTGCTTGTTTGATTGTTTGAGTTAGCTTTGCTGCCTTTCTTTGTCACTTTCTTTATCCCTCCTCTTCTCCGAGCCACTAATACCAAGCAGATCCAACTATTACCATATCACTCAAGATAACTCTGGAGACATAAAGGTCAAAAGAACCAAGAAATGCATATAGCCAGAAGAAAGTGCAAAAACAGACATTCCCTATGAGAACACTATTACCTATCTTAATGTAACCTCCCACAAAGAAGACATAAAACCAACACAGAGCACTAATCAAGAGGGGTAAATTACATATATATACAAAGAAAATGACAAGACATAGAAGCAAAACACAACCCCAGACCCCCAGCACACCCAAAACAAATACAGGGGACAATGGTATAGAGGAAATCAAAAGACACCCAATCAAACTCTTGGATATGATAGCAGCAGAAGCTGAAAAGCAGTTAGGCATGGCTATAGAGAATATCAGACTACAAATAATTGGCCAAGTCAAAAAAGAGATGACAAGCATAATCAAGGATTTGCTCAGTGAGTTCAGGGTAGACACAGATAAAAAAAACAGAGAGTTAAGAAAAACAATGGAAAACTTCAACACTGAACTTAGCAAAGAAATGGAACCCATGAAAGAGATCAAAACAGATATCCAAGAAATAAAATACTCGTTGGAAAGCATACGCACCCAATTGAATGAGAGTGAAGACAGAATCTCAGATCTAGAAGACAGGTCTGCAATAAATGACAATGAAAAGAAAGACCTCTTAAAAATAGCTAGAGAATATGAAAAATCATTACAACAGCTGCAAGATGATGCAAAGATCAATATAAGAGTGATAAGAGTGAATGAAAAAGCAGGAGACAATGCGAAGGATCTAAAAAGATTATTTATAGAAATAATGACAGAAAACCTCCCAAGCATGACAAAAGAACTTGATATACAGATAAGTGAGGCATATAGAACCCCAGTTACCCATAACCAAAATAAATCTACACCAAGACATATAATAATCAAGATTCCAGGAATCCAGCAAAAGAATAGAATACTGAAAATTATTAGAGAAAAAAAAAATCACCTATAAAGGTAAACCCATCAGAATCACAGTAGATTTCTCTACACAAACCCTTAAATCAAGGACAGCCTGGAGCAAAGTATTTCAAGCCTTAAAAGAAAACAATCTCCAACCCAGATTGATGTACCCGGCCAAACTATCTTTCAAATTCCACAGTGAAATAAGGTATTTCCATGACAAAGAACAACTGAAGAAATTTGTGACCTCAAAACCACCTCTACAAAATATCTTGAAGGAGGTCCTGGAAAAGGAAAGAGTTAACTCTAATTACAAGGACACTAATAAAAAACCCACCAGGTAAGACAAGCAGTTGAACTGAGGTAAAACACAGAACCAACAACAGAAAATATATATGGCAAAAACTAGTCAATACATAACAGCTGTAACCACCAATGTAAATAGACTAAACTCACCTATCAAAAGAAACAGGCTAGCAGAATGGATCAAGAAAGAAGATCCAGCAATATGCTGTATACAAGAGACACATTTAACCCAAAAAGAAATACATAGATAGAAATTCAAAGGATGGAAAACAATATTTCATACAACAGGAACCCAGAAAAAAGCAGGGGTAGCTATCCTAATCTCAGACAAAGTAAACTTCAAACCAAGAGTAGTAAAGAGAGACAAAGACGGCCATTACATACTTCTGAAGGGAAAACTCCAAGAGGAAGAAATAACAATCATTAATATTTATGCGCCAAATATTAGTGCACCTAAATACATAAAACTAATATTAAGGGATATGAAAGATCAAATAAATACTAACACAATTATAATGGGAGACTTCAATACCCCACTGTCACAAATAGACAGATCAACTAGGCAGAAAATTAACAAAGAAATATCAGAACTGAATCAACTCTGTGAACAAATGGACTTAGCAGATGTCTACAGAGTGTTCCACCCTACAACAGTGGAATACACATTCTTCTCAGCTGCACACAGGCCGATCTCCAAAACAGACCACATACTAGCCCATAAAGGATGCTTAGGTAAATGTAAGGGAACTGAAATTATCCCATGCATACTATCAGACCATAGTGCGTTGAAAATAGAATTCAATGGCAGCAGAAACCGAAAATACCACATAAACACATGGAAACTAAGTAATGTCCTACTGAATAACAGTTGGCTCACAGAAGAAATTAAAGAAGAAATTAAGCAATTTATACAGTTAAATGAAAATGACAATACAACATACTGGAACCTATGGGATACAATGAAAGCAGTACTGCACGGAAGTTCATTGCACTGAACTCCCATCAAGAAGACAGAAAGAGCTCAAATAAACAATTTAATGTTAAACCCCAAACAACTAGAAAAAGAAGAACAAATCAAACCCAAAGCTCATAGAAGAAAGGAAATTATTAAGATCAGAGCTGAAATCAATGCAATTGAGACCAAGAAAACAATACAAAGAATCAATGAATCAAAGAGTTGGTTCTTTGAAAGAATAAACAAAATAGACAAACCCCTAGTCAACCTTATCAAAAAAAAGGAAAGAAAAGACTCAAATCCACGCAATAAAAAATGAAAGAGGTGAAGTCACAACTGACCTGTCAGAAATTCAAAGGATCATCAACACCTACTTCAAGAACCTATACTCAAACAAGATGGAAAACACGGAAGAAATGGATAGTTTACTATGAATTACCGAAGCTAAACCAAGAAGAGATTAAAAACACTTAATAAACCAATATCAGACAATGCAATTGAAGAGGTAATTAAAAACCAACCAACAAAGAAAAGTCGAGGTCCTGACGGCTTCACAGCCGAATTCTACAAGAAATTCAAAGATGATCTAATACCACTATTACTTAAACTCTTTAATGAAATTGAAAAAGAAGCAGTACTTCCAAAATCATTCCTGGAAGCAAGCATTACCCTGATACTAAAACCAGAAAAGGATCCAACTGAAAAAGAGAACTACAAGCCAATCTCCCCAATGAAGATAGATGCAAAAATTCTCAACAAGATACTGGCCAATAGAATACAATGAATTATCGAGAAGATCATACACCATGACCAAGCAGGATTCATCCCAGGAATTCAGGGGTGGTTCAACATACATAAAGCAATATATATAACACACCATATCAACAAAGTCAAAGACAAAAATCACATGATCATCTCAATAGATGCAGAAAAAGCATTTGACAAAATCCCACACCCATTCATGATAAAAACACTACAGAAAATAGGAATAGATGGTGTATACCTAAATTTGATAAAAGCATATATGACAAGCCAACAGCCAACATCACATTTAATGGTCAGAAACTGGAAGCTTTCACACTAAAATCCGGAACAAGACAAGGTTGCCCACTATCACCACTGTTATTCAACATAGCTCTAGAAACATTAGCCAGAGCAATTAGACAAGAAAAAGAAATTAAAGGGATAAAGATAGGAAAAGAAGAAGTCAAACTATCGTTATTTGCAATGACCTGATACTCTACAAAGAAGACCCAAAAAACTCAACCAAAAAGCTTCGAGATTTAATTAAGAAGTTCAGTGCATTGCTGGATACAAAGTCAACACCCAAAAGTCAATAGCATTCCTATACACAAACAACAAACCCACCAAAAAAGAAATAACAGAAGATATACCTTTCACTATTACACACAAAAATAAAATACCTAAGAATCTATCTAACAAAAGAAGTAAAAGACCTTTACATCGAAAACTACAGTACTCTAAAAAGGAAATCGAAAGGGATATCAGAAAATGGAAAGATATCCCATGTTCCTGGGAAGGAAGAACCAACATAGTGAAAATGGCTATACTTCCTAAGCTACTATACAGATTTAATGCAATTCCAATCA
>PVJO010024828.1:0-23759 GCA_004026905.1 Hystrix cristata
ATGGGGAAGTAAACCTGGACCCTCACCTTTAAACAGACATTTCTAGTGGAAGTCCTCCGACATGGCTGAAGAGTTAATGGAAGCAATGACACACAGTGAGCACCATAGCACAGAGTCAGGGCGGACCTCGAGTGGACTGTGCGGGGCACAGGCAGGGAGCAACGGTCTCAGTCTGATCAGCTGCAGTGAAATCTCTGCCCATCTATTCATTTTTTGATTTATGAAAAGGAATTTATCAAATGTCCTTTGGGTATCTACTGAGCAATGAACATAAATTTAAAACACACAATAAACCCTCTTCTCTGTAACATTTTCGATTAACAAACTGAGAAAAGAAAAATGCTACAGGGAAACAGTTTAACACAAGAAACCATATGAGCAGTAGACAGAGTCATTAAAAGTTGTACTTTGGGAACTATAAATGGGTGTCTTTGAATACTTAATCAAAATTAATTAAAAAGAAATCCCTCCCAGGCTCTCATTGACCTCCTGTGTATGTTGCCACAGGATTAGATCCTACGGGAAGGCACGATTTCATCGGTTTCTCCATGGAACATGAGCCTCACTGTTGATAACGTGTGCTATGTATATGAAGTATGAAGTTTAATTGTACAGGTACACAAAATTAGAGCTAATAATATAAACTTCGTACAATCATGAATGTATTGCAAACACTGCCAAAAATCTCCTTTGTGATTTGGTATATTTTTAAAAATTTCAATGCCAGTGACCTAAAAATAGGTCTGTACTTTTGAGATTGCACTTAATGTCTAAAGGAAAGCTGAGGAGGGAGTAGAGGACCCTAACACAGAGGGCTGGCCGTGGAACCCTCCCTCCAAGCCACTGAGACAGCAAGATGAACCAGCAGATGAGGTGACTTGTTTGATGGCCAGTTGGAGAATAGGACAAGGGTCTTAGAACTACTGAGGAGTAAGGGTAACTCCTTCAGTGAAAGTTTTTCTAAAATATGAATAATAATATTATTAGAAGTGTGATCAAAATGTACAGTGAATATTTAAATAAAAAATTTATTGTAGTAAAAGACATTACCACGAATCCCTCTCAAAACACTCCCCCTCACTTCAAACACAGTTATCCCCTTGTTCTTGCCACTTGCTGAAGCAGTTCAGAAAGTCCTCTTTCTGGAGTGTCTTCAGTTGTGATGTCCTGGCTGCCTTGATATCCTGAACCTAATCAACACATCTGCTTTTCACGTTCATCTTGACTTTGGAGACAAGCTAGAGGGAAAGAGGGCTTAAGACTGTGGAAGCATCCACGGAAGCGGAGCAGCTAACTATCCAGTTTTTATTTTTCAATTGTTCTGTTGTGGTTAATGAGTGGTGACAATTTCCTGCCGATGACTCTGGTAAGGACCAGTCAGGTCCGTGTGGTCCAGCCGGTCCTGCAGAGTGTCTTGCTAAATATAAACTCCTACCTGAATAAGATGAGTCACCCTTTCTGTGGTAAAACAGAAATCTCCCCTGAAAATAACAGTTTGCGTGGGAATGGAAACACTTCACATCTCTGAGAGAGAAATGTTTATACACGCAGCAAAGTTATCAAGCGCAACTTCAGTTCCACTTTCCAGATTACAGCTGTCCTTCCATCAGCTGAACAGAGCTCATGCTGCCCACACGGGCCGTCCAGAGCCAGAAATTCACTTCTGCAAAATCACAATAGCAAAGTGTGCACTTGCGTTTGTGTACATGTATGTGTATGTCAATGTATGAGTCTGTATTTGTTTTTGTGTATGTGTGTGTCTCTGTGTTTATAAGAGTGTACGATGTATTTGTGTATGAGTGTGGTTGTGTGAGTGTGTCTGTAATTGTATGTGAGCATTTATGTGAATGTGAATATCTGTGTGCAAATGTACATATATGCATGTGTGTGAATAAGCATGTATTCGTGTACCTTTATGTATGTGAATATGAGAATGTGTACGTGTGCTTGCATACATGCAAACTTGTGAATATGCACATGTGTGTCATTATGTGTGTGCATCTGACAATGTGTATGTTCACATTTCTGCAAGTATGTGCACAGGCGTGAGTACCTGTGAGGTACGAGTGTGAGAATGTGCACGTGTGTGCATGTGCTTGTGCACGCACATGTGAATGCAGGTCTGTGGGCCTGTGTGCATTTGATGCTATAGAGTTGTAGCCATGCTGTACTAAAACTCAGCTTCCAGGAAGCACTTGTGGAGAAAATGTCCCTGGGAAAAGGAAGAGGCCTTTGGCTCCCTGAAAACCACTTCTTTGTGAGGAGCACTTCTTTCCTCTGATACTTTTACTAGTCACTCTAGGAATTGGAAAGGAACAGAGCAGGACATTGTGAAAGAGGGCTGCACAGACCTCGTTGGCAATTAAACTCTTCAGAGTAGTGACGTGAGTAACTTAATATTCCCTTGAGATGGTCTTATAGCTCAGCAGCACTTATTAATGTGTAGCTGTCAGTACTGGTAAGCTGTGGGAAAGCAAGGGCCCTTTAGTTTCATCTATTGCTTCTTACCCTGGAGGCTAACACAAAATCCACAACAAAACAGGAACATGAGATGACCTCGGCCTGTGTATTGTCCCCATCTGCCAGTCACAAAATGCTAAGACTAGAGGACAACAAGGAACGAAACTAAACTGTCCTTCGGGAGGTAGTAAAATATGCATTATGGTAATTATTGCTGTTGATAGGGACAGAGTCCTGTAGAGAAAACCAAGGAGTGTAGCTTACATTTGGCACATGACTGGGACTTTGTTTTGTCAGAGAAAAATAGGAAATGTGGAATTTAATATATGATCAGGAAGGAGTTTATAGTGGCAAGAAAAGAAGTTGCTTACTGCTATGTATCGTCTATCTATCTGTCTGGTCACTTGTAAATTTTCCCTCTACAGTGCACACTCGTGCTGTCTGCAGATGCAAAGGGTCAGTACACTCCTTTAAGATTTGTAACTTGTACGGAGAAGAGAGAACCATTTCAGATGTTCACAGGGAAGGAGGAAGAAGTCTATAATCAGGTCTGCATCCTATACAGGATGTCCTAGTGCTGTGTTGTAGGAGAGTATCTCCTGGGGAACATTTCCAGGGCCCTGTTTGCACCCTAGCCTTCCCTTTAGAGTAAAAGTGCATAATTTGTTTTCTGTTTAAATTATGGGGTTTGATCTGTACTCGACAAGACTAAATCTGAGAAACCATGGTGGGCAGACCAAGCAAGGAAGGAAAGCTCCACTCCCTCCACAGGGGCATGTTCTCCAGGGGTGATATGTGGTTGCCAGAATAAATCTTGATAGCTTGTACCACTCGAGAGAATGAGGAGGGAGATGCAAGTCTGACAGAAAGCACTCCAAAGGTGGAGGGAGGCACTGCCCACGTCCTGCAGCAAGTAACCTCAGTGTCCATCAACATCCATGTCCGCTGACCTGGTGCTCAGTGAGGTACCTGCAGAATCAGCGAGCACTGAGACTTAAGGCCTTTCCTGTCTTTGCAGAGCTAGACATCACAATTCTTCATTGCAAGGCCCAGACAAAAAATATGGTGACTGCTTAATCTATTACTGTAAAAGGTGCATTGCTATTAATCTCCCTCGAAATGATGTCTGCTTCAAACACAATTATCCCATCATTCTTTGCCACTTTCTGAAATAGTTCTGGAAGTCCTCTCTCATGAGTGCCTTTATGAAGAATGATTAAAAAAAATATGGTGAATACTTCTGCTGAGTGCCACCCAACAAAATGGCATGCTTGTGACAATGTGGTGTGTCCTCACCTACCTTATTCATCAGGTCCAGCATTGTGCAGCTTCTGGCTCTTCCCAAAACTCAAAATAATCATGAAAGGTGTATTAGTTACTTTTCTAAAGTCAATGGTTTACAAGACAGCAGATTAATACAGGACATTTACAAATTACAACATTCACACACACAAGACAAATGCAGGAGGAGTGCATAATGTCTCTCTATGCACTGGAGACCCGAAAGATCCAATCCAGGGCTGGGAACCTACGGAATTGTCCCACATACCTCCGTGTCTGCACTAAAAGGCTGAAGAGCCTGTACTGGAGCCAGGATACAGTGCTCGCAGCAGAGAAGACCGGAGCTCCCTTGAAGTGAGCAGCAGCCATCCTCGACAACAGCAAGTCCCCCAAGATCCTCCTGCAATGAGAGCAGCCGAGTTTCCTTCAGGAGGACCAGCCGCAATAGAGCTTCCCCTGGGAGACAGCTGGCCGCTCTCTCCTGCTCTCATTCTCCTCTGTGCTGTGTTGGCAGAATTCTCAGGTGGATTCTCTACACCCAGGACCACACCCACTCGGTCCAGCTGGACATTCCTGTGCTCAAGTTGATCATGATAAGTCCACCACAAGCGGTAAACATTTTGAATTGATTCAGGGCATCAAGATAGCCATAATAGCACAATTAAAAACGTTCATGAATGAAGATTTCCAGAACTGCTTCATGAAGTGGCAAGAATGATAGGATAAGTGTGTTCGAAGTGAAGGGGAGTATTGTGAGGGGATTAATGACAATATTTTTTACTGTAATATATTAAAAATTTATACACACCATGTTTTTCAATCACGCCTCCTATCTCCTGCCTTTTCCCGTGGGCTTCAAGGCTCTAAGAAGAAAAGTAGAAAGCACAAGTGAAAGTGGATGAGGAAAGGAAAAAAGAAGGTGTCCTTTACAAATGGCTTTCCAGCCCGAAGTAGAGGGAAGTAAGCAAGGAGTGGATTTTAGTGCTATGGGCTTCTTATGCAAGATGGATTTAATGAAATTGGAAAGGATCCTGCATAGCAAGAGACATCACTGCAATTTTCTTCAGGGGCAGGAATTTAGGAAAGTGGGCAGTGTTTAGTGAGTAAGGTGAACAAAATATATTTCATATTTTTATACATTAAATACAATTTTTAAAATAGTTTATATCTTGTGGGACTTTCTCATAACTGTGCATTTAGACCAGCCATGGTATATTTTTGGTTTAGAAAGTGCATTATTAAATATCACTTCCTAATTTAGAGCATTGCCATTCTCCTTAGTTGCCATAAAATAAGGCTGCCTGTAGCTCTCCTTCTATGTCTGAGAACAATCATTTCCCTAGAAATCTGCACTTTAAGAGCCCTTAAATTAGAAAACTCTTAAAATAATATGGGCACATGGGACTAAGCCTTTTGTGTTTCATTGGTTAAGACATGTACAATCAGTACAAGACAGGTAAGGATTTCTGCATCCACCTCACACACAAAACTCCTGGGAGGAAGGAGGCCACACTCATGCCTATGATGAGTGCAGGGCACAAAACCGACAAAAACTAATACTCCTTGAGTCTGTCTGGAAGATGCTAGCACGTTGAGTTCTGAAGTGTGACAAGCCCTTCTAGGAGTGAAAGAGCACACAAAGAGTTCCTGCTCTGCAGGGGAGGCTGCTGCCATAGAAGTGGATGGGAAGAACACAGCTAAACTTCTAACGTTTCTAAATGCCATGTGCTATGGTTGAGACTCTCTGGGACCCTTGGACAATCCACAATCACACTAGACCTGCACAAGGCACGCACAGAAGACTAGGGTCTTCTGGGAGTGGTGCAGGCATGCTGGCGATGGCCAGTCACTCTGCCGTGCTAAGTGTCACTCACTCCTTCAGACGATTTCTATATGAAGTAAAAGCCCTAAGGTTCAGGTGGGGCATGCAAGTAATCTTCCCCTCCAGAGCGCATGCAACAGCCATGCTTCTGGTAGAGGGGAACCAGAAAAATGTCCTGTGGCTTGAAGAAAGTGTGAAACTGCCTGTCCAGGACCTAGCGCAGACTGGCTGCTACAGAGGCAGGAGAGGATCCAAAGACTCCTGCCTCCAGGGGAGAAAAGAGGAAAATCTCTTGGGCCCAAAATCATGAGCTAACACAAGCAGGTGCCTGCTAGTGCTGGGGGAAGGGTAGGGACATCTATGCTGTGACAGGTAGCAGACGTCCTTAGCCACAACAGCATGGGCCAGAAACCCTGAGGAGATTCAGCTCCCACTCTCTGAACACAGAGAGCTTGCCCAAGGGCGCATGGATCAGACCGGACTTCTGAAAGCCAAGGGCAAAGCAGAAACACTGAGAAAATTCCTCTGTCACTGGAGGCCCAATGCGCAGCACAGAGCGGTAGTGATCCACCGCTGAAGTGGGGCAGAGTTCGGGACATTGCCCGTAGGTAACCAAAGCAACAACAAATGCAAGTCCAGTTCAATGCACGAGATTGAATCTAACTTCTACTGTCTCTAATGACATTAGAGACAAAGAGAGGTGCCATTTTGTAGATACAAATAAAATTTATTTCACTAGTACTATTTAATCTAGACAGTAGTTTACATTCCAGAAAAATAAGGGAAATGGAATACAAATAAATATGAGAAAAATCAAGTGTCAAAGCATAAAGCAATCAGTGGAACAAAATTAAGAGGAAACTCAAATGTCAGGGCTATAAGATTGGGACTTTAAAATAAACTTATTTGTCCTGTTTAAAAAAATAGAAGTAAATATATAATTCAAAATTTATGAATAGATGGGAATTTCAACAGAAAGTTGAAACCTATAGAAATAATCAAGTAGAAATAATAGGAAAAACCCCTACAATATCAGAGAGAAAGAACTCATTCCATGCAAATCAATAGACCGGGATAAAAAAAAGAATTAGTGAACTCAAAATTACTCTAGTAGAAATTATCAAACTGGATTGCATATGGGAAATAATATGAAGAAATAGAATAGAGCAGTCAGGTATTCTTGGTAAAGTTCAAATGTTCTTAACATAATTGGAAACAGAGTCCCAAAAGAAGGAAAGAGAGAAAAAAGAACAGGAAGAAAAGGAATGCAAAAATTGAAAAAGGAATGAAAATAAATGAAATAAATTAAACCACAGATCCAAGAAACTCAGATACCTCCCAAACCAAACCAAACCCCTCCACAATTAGACAGAGCATAGGAAAACCCCGGGCAACCAAAGATAATAGTGCAGAGCACAAACATATCCATCACATACAGAGGACAGGAGAACTGCAAATGAGAAACACAGGACCACAGGGAATGGAATGGACAAGGGTTAAAAGTACTCAAATAAGAGAAACATAGTCAACTAAGAACTCTATACCCACACGTCTCTCAGCAGTCAAGGTGAGGTAGAGGTGTTGAAGAAAAATCAACCCTGAGATATCCCGTTGCTAGCAGACTTGTACCATGAGAGACATTAAGACACTTTTCCAGGTTGAGGAGCAAGATGGCGGGTGGAAATTTGGATCCAATCAGAAATTTGGAGCCAAGCAACAGAAAAAGTTTATTTGAACACAATATATAGTTTATATTATTTGATTATTTAGAAATATAATTGTTCAAAGAAAAATTGGTCCTCTGGGTGGTAGTGTTTGTAACATAGATAGTATGTCTACTACATAAACAGGAGTAAAGCCTATGAAGATTTCAGCAGGATAGATGGAGTGGGAGACACAGAAAATGTGGAGAAGTTCTTACATTATTTGAAGTTAGACTGTGATAAATTTAGAAACATTTCAGACCAGATATCAACCATCAGAGATAAAATGAAATCATAAAAAATGTTTAACCTAAAAAATATAGGTGAAGAGGAAAAAGCAACAACAAAGGATAGAAAACACACAGGAAAATGGTACATTTATACCACCATATTAATAATTACACTACATTTAACTAACCCACCAATTCTCACCTGGGAGAAATGAAAGATTATATCTACACAAAGACTTATAATAGGGTATAGAAAGGTTTTACGTATTAGCTGTCACAGTCATTACACAAATGTGTACATTTATCCAGACCACGTCAAACTATAAACCTAAAAGGATGCATTTTATCAAGTGTAAAATATGCTACATTAAACCTCACTGAAGAATTTCACATAGGTAGGAATGGTGTCTCATAATCTATAAAACGAAACCAAACCCAAAATGTTAAAAGAATTTTGTTCATTAAAATATGACAATTTTTACAAAATGACAATTTTATTTTATTTATACTACCATTTATTCAAGACCTATTGAAATGTAAATTATAAAAAATTGAGTAAAAATATGTTGACTGTTCTCTAGAAATTACGTATTCAATGCTATTATTAGAACAAGTTAAGGAATGAAATAAAATTGTAATATATCAGAATTTCCTTTAAAGTGAACAAGATCTAGATAAGTAATGTTAGTGTGATACTTCCCTGCTTCTTGAAAAGCTGTTATTAAATCAATGTGTTTTATAATTTATGGCATGTTAGAAGTGAGGAAACTAGATAGTAGTTCAGGAATAAAATGCTGCATGTTAGACTTTTAAGTGCACTTCAAATTAATCGACCACTCTGAGAAATGCAGACTAACTTTAGAAATACATCGCTGTATGCGTTGGGGTTTGGCCTCTGAAGGCCAGTTAAAAAGAAGACTGTGAAGTTTCTTCTTTGTTGTCTCAGAACATTTATGTGGATTCGTTTCATCCCTTCCTATAGCAAAAGCCCTGTAAATTGGCTTCACGTGCTTTAGCTTTTATCAGACATCCAAAAACACAGGCAAAGAGTTCTAGTTGATGAGGCAGGACCAGTCCCAGATCAGATTAATATTGAGTTGTCCTCACTCTACACGGCTCTTTCATTTCAGAATGATTTATCTCTGATATTGAAAGTCCATTGAAACAATGCTGAAATGCTCAGAGAAGGGGTAGTTTTATTGGTTTTGCTTTTAGAGCTTGAAATTAAACCTGTCTTTATTGGCATTACCGGATCAAATGTTTAACTCCTATGGGCTGGAGTAGAATGCCAGAGTCTTAGTCTCAAGAAGAGTGTTATTTGGTAAGCAAATTCCATAAGTGCATGCTTCTCGTTTCTCTTTTCAAAGGTCAACAGATTATATATTACATCTTAGAAAGATAATAAAACGTGATGATATTTTCAATATTAGCAGTAGAATACAGCACTGATTATGGAGGACAGAGTCTGGAAATCACTCATCCAGAAAATGAAATTGGGTGGAAAGTTAAGGGAAAGTACACCCTCAAGGAGGCAGAGCATGGCACATATTCCGCCCCCCCCCCACTACCACATTTAAGTCCAGGCTATGCACAATTATTTTCTTCCAAAGGATGCAGTATGGGAAGGGAAAGAAGACTAATTTACCATGTGGAAACCTGATACACACTGCCTCAGCCAGCTGATCGAGGTCATCCTCAGCAGTGGTGGTCACTCTGACAGTGTGGCCCTTTGTTACAGTGTGGTTAGCACGGTACTCTGCCTGTGTGGTCTTCCTGCTCCTAGACCCAGATACAGTCTAATGAGAAAAGCATCAGACAGGTCCCAGGGAAGGGACATTCCACAGAAGGCTTAACCAGTGCCTCTCAAAATGGTCAAGGACACAAAAAACAAGGAAGGTCTGAGGAACAGCCAGAAACAACACAATGTATCTGGGTGTTGCCCTGAACAGGAAAAGGGCATTAGGAAAAACTGAGGAAATCTGCATAAAGTATGGACTTCAGTTAATAATAATGTGCTGATATTGATTCACTTGTTGTAACAAATATGCTATATGAATGTAAGATGTCAATAGATGGGGAAACTGGGGATGGAGCATGTAAAAAACTCTGTATAGCTCCATAGTTTTCTGTATGTCTGAATATTTTAAAGTAAAAATAGTATTAGAAATGTATCACTCCATTCTTGTAAAGCTAATTTTGCCCTTCTTAATGATATATTTATTCCATTTTATTAATTTCATTCATATGCATTTAAACTCTTTTGATATTTCTACATTGCCTTTTATTCACCTGCTCATACTTATTGTTTCCTTGTAGTTACTGGCAGAAATTATCCTCTTCTTAGTGTCACCAGCTGCCACGTGCTTGGGACCATCTTTTGCATGAGGCGTGGGTCCATCAGTGTTTTAGTTTCTGGGTTTCCCGATGGAGAATCATGTGTGGGTTCTAAAAGAGGCTTGAAGAAGATTGACTAAGACTCGCTGTCACGGCAATTAGGTGACAGATCCAGAATTAGAAGCCTTACTTGATGAAATTCCAATTTATTGAACTTTTCATTATAGCCTAACTCACGAAATAAAAACACCGCTGGGTGACATAATATGAAATAGATTATCATTAACACAATTGCTTGAGATGGCATCAGTTTATTTCCTGTTGACATTAACCTATCTGCTAGTGTCTCAAAGGAGAGTCAGTCTTGTTCAAGAGGAAAAAGTCACCAATGGAATATTGTCCTTGATTTACTGAAATTTACTTTTTATAAGCAAACACTTTCACTTAAAGAATTTTGTAGATTGAGAAGTTGTGTCATTGTTTGAAATGTCTTTGCTTATTTTCTATTTTTTAATATGGAACACATCTTACCAAGCTTAAAATAATTTAGTAGTTATACATTCAGTGTAAAGTCGAACATTTGTTGATAATTGACACACAGAAATTATTTAGAGCAGAAAACAGCAAGTCTGTTCTTCTCAAGTGCCAAGAATTGCCTGCCCTCTTTTCAGAGATAAGTTCATTTGGCTTCTTCTCTCTGTAGGACACTGTTTGGTGTAATGGGTATTGTTTCAACATATAGTGTGCAAATTTTTGAAGAAATAAACTCAACATTAAAAATGGAAAATTTCCTTTTTTACACAATGGCCAGAATAAGGCCAGATATTTTCTATTATTATTAGAAGTTGACAGTTTTAATGACAATCACTGACAAACGAGTAGTTGCTTAACAGCACAGTATCAAACATCATCATAAAACAGAATTTTCCTTTTGTTGAATCTATATGATATATAACCCAGAATAAAACCAAAAAAACAAGCAGACAAATAAAAGTATCCTGTGCTTTAGCTGGGTGTGGTAGTACACGCCTGTAATCCCAGCACTCTGGAGTCTGAGGCAGGAGAATTGCCGTGAATTTGAGGCCAGCCTGGGCTATATAGTAAATTCAAGGCCAGCCTGAACTACAGAGTGAGACCCTGTCTCAAAAAACAAACAAACAAACAAAAAAATCAATTTTTTGAGAAATGAAATGATGATTATTTGTCTTAATTAGACAACATTTTGACAAAATATTTCAGTGACATTTTAGTGGAAGTATATTCATATTGCTAAGTGCCATAGTTGCAACGCGTACTGACGTCTGAAGGCCCATCTCTTGAGGGTCGGTCTCCAGCCCATTGTGCTGTCGGGAGGCAGTCAGGTCTTTAATAGTTGGGGCCTAATGGCAGGCAGTTAGCTCACTGGGGTCGTGCTGTCTCTTTCACTTCTTTTTGTTTCCTGGCCACCATGAGGTGAACAGCCTCCTTTGCCATGTATTCCTACCATGATATACTATGCTGCCACAGGCCCACACCAACAATACCAACTAACTATGGATTGAAACCATGAGCCAAAATAAACCCTTTGCCCTCAATTGTCAATTCACTTAGTTATTTTGCCACAATAATAGGAAGCTAACACAGTAAGTCTATGAACTGGCAGGTATGAGGGGAAGATGAATTAATTACATTTGCTGGCGAGAGAATCCTACTGAGTGCTGCTAGCAAGGACTTTGTTCTAACACATATACTAATAAAAAGCATTGGTCAAACTGCAAATTAGTAACTTTTCTCAAATGCATCATTGATCTGAAATTAGAAGGAAAACAATTAACTTGAAACTTGGACAGAGGCACATACCTTCAGGGAAAATAAAATCCAAGTGTTTGCTTACCAGGGCCAGATGTCAGTGAAAAGTTAGACTATGCCCATAGAAATTGTTGATGAGTTTCCAAAAGCAGAGTGTGGGCCACATTGAGAGTATGACAGTCCACAGATTGCAGATGAAGGAAGGGATCGCAGGTGGAGGAAGGGATTACAGATGGAGGAAGGTTATACACAGTGTCACCTTTTCCTTGAAAACCTCACCATGTACTTACAGGGAACAAGGAGAATCCTGAGAAAGCTTCCCGTCATACTCTCCAGGGGAGGGGAAGTGGCTGCCACTTCAGAGATTCTTCCCAGACTACCTTCTTCTTCCGACCCTAAGGAAGAAAAACAGGATGAAAGTCAGTGAAGCCATAGACTGAAGGCACATGAGGAAATCCTACAAAGATGAGGGAAAGAGAAGAGGAAAATAGAGGCTTCATTGCCAGGTGATGGGGAGAAATATTTGGTAGACTCACCATTACAGCCTGCAAAATTCCACACCCAAAACCAGCATCCCAAGATCTAAGAGTAGATTTAATCAGACTATCAAAAAATAATCTCTTTCCTCATCTCACTACCATGCTAACAAGTGTAGAAAATAAATTATTTGGCATACAGCTAAGGCAGAGGCAGAATATCTTTGGGTAACAGGGAAGGAAAGGCCAGCGCCAAGCAAAGAGGCACGATCCTTCACTCGTTTTGCAAACTAAGAATCCCACTCTAAAAGCCTAGCATAGGAGAGCTGTATTCATGTTTGAGCATTAAACAAGGACTCTGGCTACTGTGTGACACATGTTTGGCTTGCAACAAAACCTTCTGAGGCAAGAAAAAAATACAATCAGAAGAGGCCAAGCAATCAGGTCTTGTCTCAGATATAACATAAATGCTAGAAATATGTGATATGAAATTGCAAACAATTATTATTAACATGCCTTATGGATTGAATGTTTGTGTCTCCACAAAATTTATATGTTGTAGCCCTAACTCTCAATGTAATGATGTCAGATGTGAGTCTTTGAGGTGTGATTAAATTATGTCATGAAGGTGTGGCCCCATGATGGGATTAGTGCTGCTTCAGAAAGAGGAAAAAAACGATGGAGTAACTTTATTCAAAGTGTGTGTGGGGGTACTTCGAAGGATATTAATTACAATATGGGCCTTACACTAATAATTTGTGGAACTGAAACATGAACTGTGTATTTTAGTCACCCCTTGTAAAATTCATGCTTCCTTTGGAAAACATATTTCATTCATCTTTTTGAAAGTATTAGTCAACTGTACTTCTTCAACTATTTTTTTTATTGTGAAGCCTGATGGCTCTTCCTTTTACATGGATCAATTTCTATTGAAAGCCTTAAAATCTACTTTTTGCCTTTGATGTTCTTAAATTTCATTATAAATATCTAGTGGGGAATTAAAATCTCGTTCCTCTGTAGTACTCCATGTCATTTTGTAATCTGTGGACTTTTACCTTTCTTTAAGAGGGATTTGAGAAACATTCTAATTTTCTATTGTTGCTGTAACAAATAACAACAAACTAGGTGGCTTAGGATCACACACATTTTCTCTTATGGGTCTATGGGTAGAGGTTAGGATTGACCTGCAGGCAGGACTACCAGGGCTTTGGGGCTTCCTGGAACAGGGCAAGGGGCCACCCTCCTTGTCCTGCATCCTTCCTTACTGACTCTGTGGTCTTGAGCCTCACAGCTTCCTCCCTTTATCCCAGGGCTCCTCTGCCTCATGTTACAAGGGCACGTGTGATTACATTTCTGGCCCCCAGACAACCGAGGCTTATCTTACATCTCAGGATCCTTAGTTTCATCTTATCTGTAAATCCCTTTTTGGCCATGTGAGATCACATTCACAGCCTCTGGAGACTATGACAGACTCTTCAGGAAGCCGTAGCCATCCAAATACATTACTGATTGCAAATAATTATTAGCCATCTGTCTTTTTTGCTTTTTTTTCCCTCTACCTCTATAGCACCTTTGGCTAGCATTTCTTCCTCTTTTCCTGCTTTCAGGTTGTTTCTGATCCTTTCCTCTCTCTGAGACACCCAGAAGCATCTCCTTAAGGGATTTAAATTTTAAGAAAAAAAGGAAAGAAAAAGAAGAAAGGAAGAAAGAAAGAAAGAAAGAAAGAAAGAAAGAAAGAAAGAAAGAAAGAAAGGAGAAACAGGGATAGATAGATAGACAGAAATAAAAGTCTTTCCTTCCTAGGACTTCATCTTTCCTTCCTGACATAAGCATTCCTGAGACAAAGGAGCATATTGTCTGACCATCTGCTTGAAGTTTGAGGAAGGGAAGAAAAGATACAAACAGCTCATTACAGTTGAAAGTAACAGATCTGAGTTTAAATCTAGGTTCTGCCCTGACTGACTGATTTGGGGCTTCAAGAATAATGAAGCCCACCTCACAAAGCCATTAAAAATGATCGGTAACATCGAAAGTATCGTGCACATATAAGTTATTATTGCTTCTCTACAGATGGGAAAATGATCATTCAATTCTTTATTATTTCTCATGTGTTTTTCTTCTGGTTGTTTTGACTTGTGATATAGACAACTGTTAACTGATTGCACGAGAAATGTATTATTTACTTTTTTCTCTTTCGAAACTGAGGGGAACACACACTTCCAAAGCCACCTCTTAATTCTCATGAAATAGCAGCAGATTGACCTCTATCTACTTGATTATTTTGCTGCAAAGTTCTGTGAGCCTGACCTCGATGAAACAATTGGTTTTTTCATAGTTCCTTATGAAGCCTGTTCGGCAAGTTTCTCTGTGGAGTCCATGACTGCATGGAGAGCCATTGGCCTTTTTATGACCGGCAATATAAAAAGGTTCATTAGCTCCCAGCACTGACACAGAGCAGACAGAGCTAAGGCTGAGGGCCAGCTCTGGCCCTGGGCAGTGCTTTTTTTCTCTTTGCTTATTAGCACCTTTTAATGGACAGTAAATCACCACTTTCGCTCATCTGCTCTGGAATCCGTTCCCGAGGAACAAGCGCACACAAGGGCACTGGTGACCTGCTCTCCTCTCCGCGGTGTGGTTATTAAAAGCCCCTGGTGACCCAGACAAAGAAGGGCCAGAGTGATGTGGAGAAGATCAGCTCGGGTGGGATCTGTGGCTAATAACCTGACCTGTTGCTCAGGGACTTAGTGAAATGAATTTTCAGCTAGATTTTCCAAAATAAAGGATAACTGGGAGATAGTTAGATTTAGAAGCATTCCTACAAAGAAAAAATTACCACTTGAGAAGAGATATTTTTCTCCTTAATGTAACTCCAGATCTTGGGGGGAACACAGTTAAAATTCACTAGTGATGTCAGAGTGCTGTAAATAGATGAACTCACAAAATGCTGGGAGGGATTTCAAATTGAATAAAGTTATTCAATTTTAAACTTTAATATTTTAATTATGTAAGTAGCATATGTTCTTTGGGAAATATTATATATAGCACAATAAATGCTACACAATTCTCTAATTTCTACTGCATAGAATTTTAAGTATATTTCTATGAGTATATTTACCTGCATATAAAACTTATTCATTGTTCCATGCATATTAGGAACAGTTTTTCTTAGTATACAAATCTATATTTTATGATTAATAAATACAAACTTGTATTGTTATTCTTAATGGGTATTATAAATTATATGGATTCACTATATTTTTCAGAAAAGCCATATTCCTTCAACTTTGTTCTCTCCTTATCTCCTCTTACTTCACCTTTCTTTTTGCAGTAAACACCTAAAAGGACAGTGGCATAGGTGGAAAGTTTAAGCACGTGGTTTGTGTAGAACCTGGTTGAAGTTCCAGCCTCATTCAGTAGATAATGAGGACTTGGACATGTTTCCAGCTGCTGGGAGCTTTAGTTCCTTCCTGCACAAATGTGCGTAACACTGTGGGTTTTGCGCAGATGAACTCAAATACCTTTTGTAAAGTTTTTAGCACTATTCTTGGAATGCAGTAAACACATCACAAGTAGCAACCATTAGGCATCAGTTCAATATATAATTATGCTTTCATCTATTTCTTTGGAATAACCTCAAAGTAGAATTGCTGCTTCTAAGGATTTGTACTGTTTAAAACTCTTGTATACACACTAAGACAGCCTCCAGAAAGTCTGTGCCAAGTTGTTACATAATATCACTTAGGTATCTGTGTTTACTAATATTAAGTGTTTTTATTGAAAATACTTTTAGTAAAAATATCTCATTATTAATCATATTTAATTTCTATTTATTTGGCTACTAGTGAGATTGCACTTTGTAAAATGCCCATATATTTGCAAACATCTGTATTTCTTTTTCTTTTTTAGTGGCTGTTCATTCATTCACAAGCCTGTTTTTCTATTGACAGCACCTCTATAGGCAGCAAGAATTATAACTATTTTTGTGATAGAAATTGCATTTTTTTCAGATTTTCATTTACTTTTCATGCTTTTTCATGTTTATCTTTGCAGAGGTATGTTTATATAGGCTTTGAGATTTTTCTGTTATCAAATCTATTAATCTTTTTCTCTAAGATTCCTGCCCATGAGAGACCTAGTTGGGAATCATTTCTCCATCCTCTGGCGAAATCAAAACACTCACTTTTGTTGGTTTGTTGTTTTGTACATATTTAGAATTTCCAGAGAATATCCTTTTGTGAATGAACTCTAAAAACAGTATCCACTTAAATTAACTGTACTAGGGGCTGGGGATTTAGCTCAGTGGTTAAAGTGCTTGCCTTGCAAGCACAAGGACCCGAGTTTGATCCCCAATGCCAAAAGAGAAAAAAAAGAAATTAACTGTACTAAAATATTAATATGACTGACAGAAAATTGTTGTAGTTTTAGGGCTCTATAATTAGTAGAATATTCTCCAAGCTCAAAGTAAAATATTGCAGTTCTGTCTGATGCTGTCTATTTTGAGTTGGGATAACTCCTAGTATCTGACTAGGTCTATCCCTATTAGATGTCACCTACATTTTAATAGGATAGAAAGCAGCAGGAATATGTTCATAACCCCAAAGTTGTATAAATAAAAATCTATATTTTCTGTTGTTTTTAATATACATTTAAATCTTTTACTACATAAATATTCTGATGAAGTTTCCAGGAGGAGACAACTTTATAATTTTATAACTTTTATAAACTTTTATAACTTTTATAACTTTTTATAAACTTTATAATTTTTATTAACTTTATAATCTACAACTTTATAATTTTTAAGTTGCTTATGGTTCAAAAACCATATTTAAAATATCTGCTCATCAATGATTTGAGATCATAATTACCCTCACCTTTGTTGAAAATTAAATGCAACTTTTGGATTTAGACTTAATATTCTGTCCCAATGTCCTGATTATATTTGTGGCTGTTGCTGTTGAGGTAAATCTACTCAGAGATGAGGAGATTTCATTTACCACAATTCCTTTAAGTGGGGAAACAAAGACATAGCTGCCAGTCGATTTCATAGTCTTAGGGAGAAAGCCATCTTATTCCACATGAAACGGGAAAACTGTGTGAGTGCTCCCCAGAAGTGTCTCCCTATTTTCTTTTGTTTCTGATAAATTTTGGAATTATACTCTTCATTACTGTAAAGATACAATAAATGTTCCATTATCGATCTTCTATCACTGCAGAAAGAATCTCAACTTTAGGGATTTTTAGATATCAATATTATGTGATATTAATGTTACAGAATATAGATATTATGACTTTTAGATATTAATATTATGATATTTGTAGTTACTTTGAATGCGTAATTTTAACCTTCTAAGTCAAGTTTAGTTTAAATAGAATTTAGCATGTATTGCTACTTGCTAGGTTTTCTTAAACCAGCTTAATCTACCTTATATTTAATATCACTGTGTCTCACACTGGAATTAAGTTTCCTGTCATTGTTAATTTTACATGTCATTTTCATCTATTTTTCTGAGTATTCATTGATCATGAGGCATTATGAAAGAATGTAATGAGAGTTTCTACATTGATTAATTTTATTTACTTTAGTTACTTTGCTAAGTTTCTCTGGAAATATTTTATTAAGATTAATGCAGGATTTTACAATTAAGCTGTCAGATTTATTTACAAAGGTTTTTCATTTCACTTTCTGTGAGAAGTTGAGAACAAGTTACCTAATCAAAATCAAATTACTTTCTTTGTCTTTAAAATCATATTTATTTTTCACTTTTTCTGAGAAGTATTCGAAATAAAATATGTGAAAGTACCTTGTAGGATATAACACTTGACTCACAAAAAAGGATTAAATAACTTTCTCTTACTCTGACAAAATAAGTTCTGTCATTGAGAGAATCCTGATAATTTAGTTTCATTTGATCCCTAAACTGACTTAGAAAAGATTGATAATGTTATACAGTTTGAAGTTTTATTTTTAGTAAAAAATTTTTGAAGAGTGGATTATGATGCAGATGCTATTTCTAATTTTTTTTTTTTTGGCTGGATCTGGATTTGTATAAAATTAGTACTGTTTGTGTCATTTTTAATTAGCATTATTAATGAAGTATGATTTTAATTATCTCACTCCTAAATGAAGAAAAATATGATCTTTTCCTTAGGTTAATGCTTTCTAACTTAAACTTATCAACACATTTCAATATTTTGCTTTTTTCTATAAAATGGTGTTATGGTTTGTGTCTAGATGTCCCCCCAAAGCCTCATGTGGTAAGAGATAGCTGGATCTAGAGTGTGTGATTACTAAATTGATCCATTGATCGGTTTGGCCTGGTTCTGCTGGGATCAAGGATGTGAGACTGAGATTGGGGGTGGGAGTGCGGGCCGCCCTGGAGACAGGTACCCTAGATAAAAGATACAGGAAGAAGCTAACTAGCTGCTTGTTTGCATTGCTTATTTGCATACATTCCTTGCATTTTCCTCACTTTGCTGCCGGTAGGCTGGTTGGTGGGCTGCCCGGCCTGCCCTGCCTCTGCCATGCCGCCCTGCCTGGGACCCAGCAGACTATAGACTGAAACCTCTGCAGACTGTGAGCTAATAAACCTTTCTTCCCCTAACTTTGGGTGTCGAGTATTCTGTCCCAACAACGAGAGAAAAGTAACTAAAACAAATGGGTTAAAAAAAAAAAACCTTTAAATTATAAAATGTTTCACCTGTTAAATGCTGGTTCTTACAAATTCAGAGTTTTTTCACAAGACAGTGCAACTTTCTTAGAGGAAAAGTTATTTATTATATGAAGTTACAGATTTATGAGCCTCTGTGACTTTGGGGAGAAAATTATCTGTCTTTCTGTAAAGTAGTTTGTTGAATAATATTAAACCATTAGTAAAAATAGCCAAAAGACATACTAATGGCAAAATTATATTAAGAAATATGCAGCTATCATTCTCTCTGTCTGTATCATTCTGTTGCCCAAACTGAGGGCAGACGACACAAATGTAGATTCATGCTACTTCTAGGTGGTTCCTCAGCCTCACAGTCTTACTTGTTTTGTGCCTGGGGCCTTGTGATTTAGGTTGATGTGGTGAGTTTCATCCCAATTTCAGTGGTAGATTTTAACCATATATGTAAGACATCTGTTATATCCATCCCAACAGCATAAAATTTCCTTCAGAACTGGAACTGTGCTTGTTTATCCAATTCTGAGAATTTGGCTTTACTGTCTTGTCCTGATTTACACATCTTCTGTTCATATCCATTCGTGATTTAGTTCTGCCCCATTCTACATAAATACTTTCCCTTTTGCCACTACCATTCCCATTACAGTTCAAATTCAGACCTTGAACACTAGCCAGTGTTTAATCCTGGGGCTGCATTCTTCATACTACTGGGAAAGTCACCTGCTGGCCCTCCGTCTTCCATTCAGAAAATGTTAAATCTTATTGGAATCCTTGACATGGACTGGAAAGCCATTACTATCTTACTAGACCCTTTGGAGAGTAAGTGTTATGGAACCTCCCTGTTTTTCTCCAGTGTCTGCTGTACTTCAGCATGTGTTTCTCATTTCTTATTTTGTCTCTCCTAGTCTTTACTACCATAGTTAATGGTTATTTGTCAAATTCTACATTATGAGACAATTTTACACATTACACCTTTACATCTAGTTTTTAGTTCTGAAAATGATTATTTCACTCTTGCAAATATATGTTAATCTAATACAGATTGTTATGGCTTGTATCTAGATGTCCCCGCCAAAGCCTCATGCATTCATCATTGGGGCTTTTTGGAGGTAACAGATATAGGGTGTTTGAATATTAATTAAGAGTGTGCGATAAATAAATTAGTCCAGGAATTGGTTTAGCAGAGTTCTGGGTGTGGACAATGGGAATGCCCACCCTGGGTGTGAATTGCATCAACCAATAAGCTTGTAGCCTGAATGAAATAAAGGGAAAGGGAGGCTGCTGCTGCTGTCTCCTGCCCACCCTGCTGCTCACTGTTTCTCCTCTGCGATGCCTCTCTGCAGTGGTGCCCTGCCTTGGAGCCAGCTGAGTATGGTCTGAAACTTCTACAAACTGGAGCTAAAATAAACCTCCCCTCCTTTAACTTGTGTGTATCAGATATTTTGTCCCAGCAGTGAGAAAGTAACTAAGACAAAAATAAAATTGCATTGTTACTATCAGAAGAAAAATGTAATTTTCTTGGTATTCTAAGAAAGTGAAATCACGCTACATTGTGGTATATTTCCTTTGTTACAGCATTAGCTATTAATTTGGAATGGGGCACGGTGTACGTCTAATTGCTATCAAGCAGATAGCCCAGCTGCTTTCAAGAGTGTCAAACTACCCCAGTGCTATTCACCTGAGAGCATATTACCTGACACATTGCGTCTGTGTTTCAGTTAAAGCTCACAAGGCCAACTAAAAGGCACATGGAATATAGACAGATAGATATCACAACTGGACACAGATGGAATTATAAGAGGACTTAATCCAACTATGATTAATATGTTAAGAACTCTAGTAGAAAAGAAATATTCATGAACAGATGATCAAAATGAGCATAGCATATTCAACAGAATGATGAAAACTAAGAAAGAATTTAAAAAGACATGCTAGAAATTTAAAAAGAAGGAAAATTGGGTTCATCAGTAGACTGGAATAGCTGAAGAAAGAATTAGTGAGTTTGAAGACATGTCATTGCAAACTTTCTAAATTGAAATGCAAAGGAAGAAAAGTACAGCACATTCAGGAACTGTGGAACAATTTCAAAGTGTGTAACAAGCAAGCAATTTGTGTGGTAGAAGAAGAAAATCTGTACAGTATAAAAAGTATTTGAAGTAATAAGAAAGGACCAAGAATTTTTCAAAAAACAGAAACCATACCAAGAATCAGAAAGCCCAGAGAACAGTATGCAAACTAACCAGCAAAAATTATACATCTAGGCATCGCATATTCAGACTTCAAAAACTCATAGGAAAGGAGAAACTCTTGAAAGAAACCAGAGAAAAGTAAAACACCTTAGCAATAGAAAAGGAATGTAAGAATTATACTTGACTTCTCATTAGAAGCCATGCAAGCAAGAAAAGCCTGGTGTAAAAATAGAAAGTAAAAGGAAAAAACACCTCCTTAACCCAGACTTTTGTTCTGGCCAAAATTAACTTTCAAAAGTGAAAGAGAGATAAAGAATTTTGGATTCAAAAATTTGAGAGACGTCATCATCTGCAGAACTACACTCAAAGAGTTATAGAAGAACATTTTTAGTGAGAAGGAAAATGATTTAAATCTAAACTTGAATCTATGTAAGGGATGGGAGGGCACCAGAGAAGGCACAACTAAAGGTTAAAACTACGAAATAATTTTTCTTGTTCTAATGGTCTAATTATTTTCTTCCTAAACTGTCCATTTAATGTAGTTAATAGTAACCATGTATTGAAGAGCACAGTATACATATATTTGGAATAATGGCCACATATTATGAAAGATGGAGGAGAAGAGTTAAGAATACTTGTTTACAAGGTGCCTGTGCTACCAAAGAAGGGAAATAATGTTATCTGAAAGCATAGTTAGATTAGTTGTAAATGTATATTACAGTGTCTAACCAACCTCCTAATTTTTTGAAAAAAAGTATTATAATGACTTTAAGAGATGAAAGAAATGGAATCATAAAAATGCCGAATTAAAACTGGTAAAAGGAGAAAAATAAGGAGATTAAAAAAAGAACAAGTGCATTGAATAAAAAATACAAACAGCGGATATTATTCTAAAATATGAATAATCACTTTAACTGCTATCTTAGCTTTGTGTTGTTATAACAGAATGCCACAAATGGGGTAATTGAAAAAGATAAGAAACTTATTTGAAGGCTGGAAAGTCCAAAATCCAGGTGCCAGTACGTGGGGAGTGCTTTCTTAGTGTATTATCCAATCTGAAAGGTGAACTGGTGATGGAGCTTAGGAGAGCAGAAGTCTCTCACAGTAACTCTTCAATCCTGTGATGATGGCATGAATCCGCTAATGAGCTCTTACTAGACCCCACCTCTCAATACTGTTTCCACAGGAATTCAACTTCAAATGCATAATTTTGGATGACAAAATCAGTATACTAACTGAAGGACAGAAATTTTCAAGATAAATACAAGTATACATTGCCTGCAATAAATCTCCCTTAATCGTGAAGACATAGACACATTTAAGATGCAGGGATGGCATATGCTGCCGCCTAATGGTGATGATAAATACAAAACTGACTGGTGTGGTGGCTCATAACATGTAATCCCAGCATTCTTGGAGGCTGAGTCAAGAGGATCCCCAGTTTAAACCTAACTTGTAAAATTTAGGACCTTAGCTATCCCTTGTCTCAAAATTTAAAAAGTGGAGCTGGGGCTGTAGATTAGTGCAAAGGCCCTGACTTCAATCCCCAGTACTGAAAAAATAAAAAAGAAATTAACGATACTAATTTCCAACATAATAGTCTTCAGAAAAAAGAAACTCCTTGGAGGGATGTATCAAGATAAAGAGGTCAGTTCTGCAAGAAGTCATAATAGGCCAAAACATGTGCATACCTAACAAGAGAGCATTTGAATACACGGGGCCAAAAATGATGAAACTACAAGAATGTAGAGAGGATTCCCCTGTTATATGTGGAGAGTTAAACACCTTTTTCTACTGGCCAAACAGGCAAAAAATCAGAAAGGATAAAAATTTGATCAGTATTATCAATCAAGTTGATTTATATGAAACTTATATAACATTTCATTAAGCTTTAGTAGAATACATAGCCCTCCTGATGTCACATGAAACATTAATAAATATAGACCAGGATCTAGGTGGTAAAATAGACTCTACCAAAAACAAAAATAAGGAATCCTGCAAATTATCTTCTCAGACCACAGTGAAATTTAATCCAGATTTGAATAATAGGAATAAATATTGTCTATGGCCATATTCCCAAAACTGAAGTCCCAATCAAAATACCAACAGCATACTTTACAAATCTAGACAAATAATCCTAAAATTTATACGGAACCAAAAGAGACACAGAATAGCAAAAGCAATTTTGAGCAACAAGAGAAAAACTGGAGGCATAGCAATACCTGTCTTCAAGCTATACTACAAAGCAATAATGATAAAAAATGGCATGATACAGGAAAAAAAATATACATGGATCGATGGAACAGAATTGAGGATACAGAAACATCCCTAGACACATTCAGGTATTTGATTTTTGATAAAGGAGCCAAAAACATAGATTGGAGGGAAAATAACCAGTTTAACAAGCGGTGCTGGGAAAACCAGGTGTCTTTGTGCAGAAGATTGAAACTGGTCCCTTATCTCTCACCACATACTAAATTAAAATAGAAATGGATTAAAGATCTAAACATTAAGACAGAAACATTGAAAATACTGGAAGAAAAAATAGGTAAAAGACTTGAAAACATGCATAGGAAAAGATTTTCTAGAGAGAACTTCAATTGCACAAAAAAAGAACAGCAAGAATCAACAAATGGGATTTTATCAGACAAAAAAGCTTCTGTACAGCAAAAGAATCAATCACTAGAGTGAAGAGACAACCTACAGAATGGAAAACATTTTTGCCAGCTACTCTTTGGACAGAGGACTAATAGAGGAACTTAAAAAATTAAACCACTTAAAATTAAAGATCCATTCAAGAAATGGGCAAGG